>ADNK01001801.1:0-5000 GCA_000320545.1 Bigelowiella natans CCMP2755
TGATTGGTGTGCGTGTGTGCGTATGTGTGTGCGCGCGCGTACATATGCGCGTGTTTGCGTCCATAAATATATGACACACACACACACACACACAAGTACACAAATATTGCATATAGCAAAATGTGCATTTAAACTTTGATTCACATAATCTTCAAAGATGCCATGCTTTGTTGTTCATCATAGCAACCATCATTAATATTATCATCCATCATCTTATCGAGAACTCAAGCAGATGACCTCCATGCCATTTCCATGCTGAACCCACGTCTTCGTTATCGTTATTCACGTTTCTATCATCATCATTATTATCATTATTATAATTATCATTATTATTATCATCAGCAGTGCTTGAAGAGGACGACGATGATGATAACAACGAGGAATCAGAGATTATGTCGTCGCTATCATCCTGCGCATACGAGGAACCAATGAGCTCAACCTGAAATTTCCAAAAAAAATGAATACTTACTGTCTATCTGTCAGTGTGTGTGTGTGTGTGTGTACTTATGTGTGCAATAGCAAGGATATTAACGAGTTGTTTTTAATCTCTTCTACCCCCCCCTCCCCCCCTTCCCCCTCATCTCTTTCTCCCAATCAACCCTTTGATTCCTTGGATCCACACGCAAAACACGATTCGCGGTGTATGGTATGCAGTATATGCGCCCGTCTGCGCCCTCAATCCCGCCGTACCTTTACCAAAAAAGTGGATAAGGAGGAAATTCAACGAAGTAAGCAAGGAGAGAGAAGCCCCTTAGTAATCGTCAATCATGCATACACCTTTCTTATATCACCATTCCTTTTGACACTAGTGATGACGACGATAGAAGTAGCGGATGTACCATTTGTTCTGGCCATCAAACGAGGGCCCTATGAGCGATATCTCAAGACTTCTTGGGTCGATTTTCAGGACCTTATCGGCATTTGAAGGAACTCCTGGAGGAGAGCGAGCACGCATGTTATCATTATGATCACAGTGTGAAATTGCAGCAGAACAACACTCTTGTACTGAATGACACACGCCGCGCTGAGCTTTCTTTCAAAAGCACAGATATTGGCCAACAACTAGCACCAACCACAGAACGAACATTTTGTGCATCAGTAGTTCCAGTAACAGTAGTAGTAATATTAGTAGTAGTAGTGGTAGGGTGTATGAGTAGCTCAGACCGTAAATATTGCCGTCAACGCCCAAACAGCCTCCATGCCACTGCCATGTTCCTTTCGTCTGCCTCTTTTTCCCCTCACCAAAGCTCGGAAGGACGACGCTCGGTGATGATTCTATTGTGGTAATTTCACGATCTATCGGGTCGATCTGGATCACTGAGTCCGCCCAGCAAGGCACGCCATCTAATACCACGACGGCACTCACTTTTTATTGATGATAATAATGATGGTGATAAATATGGTGATTATGGCTATCATAAAGATGGCTAGAGGATGCTATGTAGTACGTGGTCCACACACGCGGCCGTGCGCTCTCACTCGCATGGCCTCTTACTCCATGCAGGCGCGCTATGTGTGTCTCTCTATGTCTAAATGTTGTTTGGAAAGTACAGATTTTCATATTTTCCGCCACAACTCCTCGGAGCCACTGAAATCGCTTCTTTCTAGGAAGTTTTCCGAACATTCCTACCCGGCAACCACCCTTTAATATTACAATATGTCAAAGGGCCACAACACGGTAACATCGGTGAAGATCGAGCTTCGAAATAGCACGCGTATGAATGATGATTGGACAATTGAAACTATTCCTATTAGAAACCGATATAGCTGACGAATTTATTTGGACGATATGTGAAATGCTCGCTCTTTTCTTATCTGTCATTTAGCTGTCAGTCGGGCATTTATGTCACCGGGACTCGAGCACGTTCTTCGGGCGTTATACAGGGATCCACAGTTAGGACAGACGTCGCATGAGAAGGAATGCCTATTATAGTCGATCCAAACGCGGAGGCGCCGAGCCATTTGTTCCTGCCGGGAATGGGGTCTCCAACTATCGTCTTGATCGAAGTTCCGTGTGGCGGAGCTTGTTTTGGCCTTGGAGCAGATGGGTGGGGTTGCAAGCTACACCGCAACACTCTCTTCTCCTAATAGAGACATTGTCGTCATTATACGTCGGTGATTGTGTTGGAAAGAATGGCAAGCGATGAGGCAACATCGTAACAACCAACGTCAGGCAAGTCTAAAGTATGATTTACAGCCTCAATGAGTGAGAGAAAGATATCCTTCAAAGTGCTCAGTTGATGTACCATGTCCCTCTCCATTTCGGGCCCCCATTTTTTGGTTGATAGCCAGAAGATGCCCACCACCAGTGTCGCCAAGTAGCAGAAGTAGTTGCGGTTGAAGTGGGATGTTGACCGCCTCAATGGCCGCAAAAGCATAGATGCCAGCGAGGCGCGATCAGGTTTTGCTTCTGCACACCGAGAACGGGGGGGGCACTACGGTTTTGGCGTTTTATAGGCACGATTCACGCCCTCTCTAATATGATGCTGTGCTAGCTGGCCGCCTGGCTGCAGAGTGAGCTTGGAGGTGCCGATGATGAGCGAAACACAGTAGGGTACTACCACTGCTACTACTACCATGTAATTTTGGACTGCGACAAGAATATAGTAAAGGAGAATCCAAGAATTGCCTTCAATTTCTGTTTAACTGTTTTTTTGGTTAAAAATACTCGTAGACAGCTACTTCGTGCTCCCACATTTCTCCTGGTGTGCGCTCATTTTGGTGATCTTGCAGATCGAGGAGGGCACGGATGAGTTAGCCTGTCCCATGACCCTTTCAGCTGTACCATTGAAATCGCTTCATTCATTCATGCAAGGCCTGTTCCCCGCAGCTTGCACAAGCTGTAGTTGTTCGTGCGATGGAGTGCACATCCGATTTTGTTCGAAAATTGCAGATTTCCAGCCACATGGCTTGTCTTCGATCATCGGGAGCTGGCGGCAGCATTCAGGGCCGAGCAGCTATCATGCCCATTTCATGGTTGTGATTCGGTGTTGTGGCAACACAAACAATGCTGCAAGGTTGCAAAGTAAGCACGCTACACATTCGCATGCGATGCATGCCTGTCAATGAGGCACACACATGCTAGCATGTGGCTCAACTAACCCAGTCTTCGAGAATGCAATGTGGCGCAATGCATGTCGTCGTGTCACGTGTGCACGACATGCTACGAATGGTGCCATGCATGGATAGACGAATCAGAACTGCAAAATCCCCCAAAAACTGAAGTATTAGGAGATCATAATGTGTGATGCAAGTCACGCGTAATGGCCTTCGCAATTGGAATTAATGTACATCATGAATGACTAGACAATGCTTTCCATTCCTTAAAGGTCATCTTTAATAAGGTCAACATAATTGTGGAACCGAGTTTTATGCATTGTCTAAGAGAGAGGATCTTGCTGTAGCCACCAGAAGTAGAAACAATAGCCTACGACACCATGATAGAGTCCCAAGGGGAACAAGTTGCATTGCTTCGGGTAGAACAAACTCCAGGGAAGCCCCAGCAAGAATGTGACTAGCATAAGCCCCTCGTGGGGGTAGTGCACCTAATAAGTATGAACCATTGTAACGAATTATCTGAGTCTACATTCATAATGAATGTGTCTGTGTCCATTGCATTGCACGTTTTTCTTTTCGAAGTATATGCTAACATTTCTGCTAAATTAGGTGTACCTGCCACTTTAAAAACAAGTTGGACCACGAAGCATCATTGATAAAACATGCGTGAGGAGGTGGTAGGAATTACTGCTGAGAACATCGTCGCATCGCGTGATGATAGCTAAGGAATCTGAGAAAGAGAGGGATGCAAGGAATGCTATAAATCTTTGGCAGAGTCATTATCCTCGTGAAAAGATAGCCTGCCTTACCTAATTGTGCCATAGTATTTCGTTCATCTTGCATGTGATCGCCAACTCCCTTTTCGTACCCTACATTTCCATCGAAAGTAGTCTCTGAAAACACCGGTCAATTTGCAGAAGTACCCACGTTTTCCATCTCTAATTTTTCTTCGAGATCAAGGGAGGACTCCTCCTAAAGAGCTGTACGACGTTACAATATTTGGGGGAATCGGATTGGAAGAACAAGTAAATGAGAAGAGTCGTAGAGTGAAAGAATTGGAATTACGAAACCAAGCAAACAGTAAGAAAATGAAGTGTTTATTGGTAAGACCCCTCGTCAAGTGGCACCCCTCGCCAACACAGATACGACGAGGGGGAGGGGGGGAGTTGAGATAGGGCTCAATGACTACCTAAAGGACGGTGGTTGTGTGAATTTGGGGATGCAATTAAGGCAGCGGGATCGAAGACAGTAGTATGGCGAGGTCCTGTTATCAAGAAACTCAGATTGCCTGTCCATATTGCCTGTGTAGAACATTGAATGCATGGAATAACATGAAATATTTGTTAATAGTAAATCAGTAAACTAATGTGGTGTATGTGTCATGCGCTATGCAAGTGCTGGCTTTATGTTTATCAAGATCAGAACGAGAAATTGTTGCACGATGCCCCAGAATGGATACAACAAGTCAAATAAGATTCCCCGTTAGTCTTACTTTCCTGAGAAGAAATAGCACGTCACTGATGCAGAAAGAACTAACATTTCCACTGAGAAGTCGTTGATTCCACTACGCCTATCATTGCACCGTGGCCGATCGTCTACCATATTCACGTTATCATGTCGAAAACAATATGGACATAATGATCGATGCCAATGATGTGCTAATTCTGTAGTGTGATCTATGATTGCCTTCCCGTCGCAAAGCAGAGAATGGCTGTCAAGATTAGGGAGGCAAAGGAGAAGATGCTCAGATCAGAGAAAGTTGGATTGGCAGAGACAGCATTATTTACCTTCCACAAAAACAGGGCGGCGGTTGAAGCTGCGAGGAACATCTCGATCACCTGTCTCGTGGTTCGAATGGCGAACCGTCGCGCCATGCTCCTTCAGCCTCACTACGAGTACTTCCTCCAAGTGTTCATACTCGTACTCCTTTCGGAAGGGAGGAA
>ADNK01001801.1:10000-37500 GCA_000320545.1 Bigelowiella natans CCMP2755
GTAGATATTAATACAGCATAGGCACGTGGGTTCCGGCGGGACTCATGGCAGCACACCGGAAGTGTGCTGCCCCACGTGCGGCGGCATTCGCGAAAGCTTCGCGAATGATTACGCAGTGCACGATTTAATAAAAATATAATCTTTAATAAAAATAAACACAACTCTTCAAAAGGAAGCAAACGTGCCTTTCCCCCCCCCTGCCTACTTGTGCACGTAGCGCCTCGGCCTGTGAACACCTTACGCGCAACAACCTTTGGCTTCCACACACGGGAAACGATTTGACTAACAATGTCACAGCAGCTAGAAGAACAGCAGGACTTTGGCTCGCAGGCCGTGCAAGGGCACGAGCAGAAACAGGAAAGGAAGGGCGATACGGACGCTAAGGAAGGAGGAGGAACACCTCCACAGGCACCGCCGGGACCAGCACCCGGGATTAAGAAAGCAGATGCAGCAGCAGAGGCACTGGAGAACTTCTACGAGGCGGACGACGAGGACGTGGCCGCCGAAAGCAAGAAGGTCGTAATGGCATTACGAGCCTTGCGACCCAGGGCGAGCAACTACGCCAAACTGAAAGTATCGATAGAATACAAGTATCAGACACATGATGTTTGGGCAGCTATCATGCAGGACATCATGGATTACGAAGCAGACTTACCTCCAGAGTGGGCAGCTTTGTTTAGGAACGACGGGGGTCTGGGCGCCTCGCGGGGGACGACCCAGAGCACCGTCAAGCAGCAGCAGCCGGTACAGCGGAACACCCAGTTCATGTCTGTTAAAACAGCACCGGTTATGATAACGAAATACAACGGGAAAAGAGGTGAGGCAAGGAGGTGGTGGAAGAACGCTAGGAGTATACTCTGCGACTTTACCCCTAACCCCACCGAAAACGACAAGCTCAAATGGCTAGCTATAATAAAGCAAGCCATGGACCTTTACGAGACAGGCAGGACCCGGATCAGGCAGCTAGAGAAAATACACACTACAGTTAGTGGGCTACGAGACGTTGAGGCGATAATGAAGGCTTTTGTAAATGAACAGGATGCTAACTCCCTACCCCAGGCTATTAGAAAATACAGAGCAATGATGCAGCATGAGAGAGAACCTGTTAGAGACTTTGCCACGCGCTTCCAGGATATGATCGACGAACTACATGATTTTAATTACAACACAGGTGATGATCAGGCAAGGTTTGAAGAGTTCAAGTTAAAGATAAAGGAATCCACTTACGTTACGGAGAAAGGCTACACCACGATGGAGGCAGCAGTGCAGGCTATATCCCTACGCGAGCAGGAGCAGGACCGCAAGTTTACCAGCCCTAAGGTACCTGGCATAGGAAACATTAACGCTATTAAGCCGCAGCGAGACTGGTACAAGGACAGGGAAGGTAACCGACGTTGCGGATACTGCTCACGTAAAGGGAAACACACCGCTAAAGACTGCAGAGACAGGAAAGAAGGACGACCCAGGATGACGATCAGGCAGCTCAACGAACACTACGAGAAGTTAAAGAGAAAGAAAGGCAGAGGACAAGGATATAACAACAGCAAATGGCAAGGCAGCAACAACGGGAAGAACAATAAATATAAGAACAAAAAGCAGAACAGTATCAATGCTATACAGCAGCAGATAAACGGAATATTAGATCACCTTAAGCAGGCGCCGACGAAGACAGCAGTACCAGCAACGCAGGACCAAGACAAGCCCATGACCCTAGACGACATAAAGAACTTAGGAGTATGCAACATTAATGACGAAGACGCTAACAGGACTATCAAAGTTGCTATGACCAAGGTTAAAGTTAAAGACAGCTACGGAGACTACAAGAAACTACCTGCCCTTTGGGATAGTGGCAGCATGCCGAAGTCCTTCATAAGCCTAAGCACAGTAAGAAGGTTAGGACTATTGGATCAAGTGACTAAGAAAGAACGTAAATATGCTCAAGCAGACGGAAGCTCTTCCATGAAGACCGTCGGTGAGCTAATGCTAAAGCTACAGATACCTGGCAGCGACGCGGAGACCCAAATCAAGACCCGAGTAGCCATGACTTTATCCATGGAACTACTCCTCGGACAGGATGCCCTAGAAAAATTAGGGGGGATCATATCATTCTACAATCACAAGATATACTTTGCTAAGTTGCCAAAGAAGTCAGGCAGGACCATCAGCCAGAACATGATACGGCTTGACGAGTGGACCTCTGAGTCAAGCGTTAATGCGTTAGAGTTTATGGACCTAGCGGACAACAAGCTACCTACACCTACCGAGCTACGGAAGAAGAACCCCGGCAAGACCATCCGACAGATAACGGAGCTACTGGACAAGACCCCCCCAGCTGATGATTGGGATATCGACAAAGGCAAAAAGTACATTAATAAAATATTAAACGAGAAGTACTCTGACATCACCAAGCCGACGACGAAGCCCTCCAGCAAGCTTACCCCAGTAAAGATCGAGCTAAAGAAGGGATACGAAGAGTGCATCATCAATGACCCAGAACATAGGCGACCGGAAGCGGACTGGGAAAAGATAGAGTGGCAGATCAATGAATGGGCAAAGGAAGGGAAGATAGAGCCAAGCAACTCACCATGGAACGTGAGACATGTGCTAGCTAAGAAACCTACTTACCCTTTCTTCCGCCTGGCGCACAACTTCATCCGCCACAACCGAGTAATAAAGAGGATCCAGACACCTACACCAAGGATAGATGACGTTATTGAACACGTCATAGGATACAAATACTACTCTTCCCTAGATAAAAATGAATCATACATGCAGACACCCATCCACAAAACCTCCCGCCCCATTACCGCGTTCTCCAGCAGGCACAGGAAGTGGCACTTCGTCGTATTCCCTTACGGCCTAAGCATATCAGGGGATGCGTTCAGTAGTCAGAACTACAGGGCATACACACATGATGGGATGGCGTCTGTGTTGTGGGTGTTTGTGTTTGTGTATGTGGATGATGACATAATATGTACCAACACAGTCGTCGCTCAGATCTTCCTCCTGGAAAATATATTTATTAGGTTTGCACACTTCGGTTTTACTATTAGACTGCAGAAGTGTACATTCCTAGCTACAAGAATCAAGTGGTGTGGATATTACCTGGAGCAAGGCCGCATCACCCCAAACCCCGAGAAAGTAGCAGCACTACAGCAAGCCCCTAAACCTAAGAATGCAAAGGAGTTAAAGTCATTCTTGCAGACTGCAGCTTGGATACTACGTAGGTTCTCCCCTACCTACGCTAGGACTGCAGCTGCTTTTACTACTGCTTACCGGAAGGAGAACTCTGTAGGCCTCAGCTTCGCTAAGGTGTGGGCCAAGGCTGGCCTTGATGCCCACTTCGATAACCTAATAAAGTTATGCAGCAACACCCTATTGAATGCTAAGCTAGACACTACTAGACCAGCTACCCTATGGACAGACTGGTCTAAGCTAGGTATGGCTGCTGTACTTACCCAAGACCAGCAGATCATACGGGTGTGGGGCAGGGCCTGCACAGCAGCTGAGGCCAAGTACAGCCCTACAAAAGGAGAGTATAAAGCCATGACTGAGGCGCAGAGGAAACTAA
This sequence comes from Bigelowiella natans CCMP2755, assembly GCA_000320545.1. Lineage (NCBI taxonomy): Eukaryota > Cercozoa > Chlorarachniophyceae > Bigelowiella > Bigelowiella natans. Next base: position 13,572 of record ADNK01001801.1, read on the forward strand.
GATACTACCTGCTGTCGGTGCCCAGCTTCACCTTAATGACTGACCACAAGCCCCTCCTAGGCATCGACCGCAAGCTCGAAGCGCCTAACGATGAGTATGCAGCTATGAGGGCGGACACGGAAGAGTTTAGGGACAAGAGGACAGTGGTCTACGCACCAGGAGACAAGCAGCTTGCTGACTATTTCAGCAGGCTGTTCGAAAAGAAAGTCCCTACCCAGGTCACCCCTATGGTTAACGCGATTACCTTCGAGGACGGCGACTTCCTGCCTGAGCCAGAGGAGCTCCAGCACCTTCAAGAACACCTGGATAAATACAAACACAAGCATGAGGTACTTAGTGATAGGATATATGTATACACTAATAATGTTAGGCGTACCTACGTGCCACGGCGGACCAGGGGAGCCCTTCTCTTTACCGCCCATGGACCTGCACACGTAGGAGAAAACCATATCACTGCTCTACTCTACCATTACTACTGGCCCTACAAGCTAAAAGAGATAAGGACATACCTGCGTGGCTGCAGGTGCTCCAGCTTGAAGGCGGCAGGCGTCGCCACCAAGGAGTCCAGCAAGAGCCGTGCATCTAAGAAAATCAAAGCAAGGAACTTCTTAGATATCGTGCAAATTGATGTTTATAAGTACGATGGCTATCACTACCTTACCTTCGTTGATGTGGCCACTGGAAAGTGCTGGGTTAAAAAGATTATCAAGGTCAACGTTGCTAAGAAGAACAAAGGCTTATATAAGCAGAGGCTTACTAACTGCTACCGTACCTGGGAGTCTGAGCTCCAGGCTATCCCTGATGAAGTTAGCATAAACAAGATACCAAAGAAGTTACATGTGGATAATGAGACCTCTCTTCTACAGCTACCACACCCTAATATTGATGCCTCACCTGTATACTATGCCCAGTCCAACTCCAAGGTAGAGCGACTCCACCGCACCTTGGCCAACCTAAGCAGGATAAATAGCACCACACCAGACAAGATACAAGGGTTAGTAAACGACACCTTCACGTCTGGGGGAGGTATCAAGGATAAGGAGAGGGAAGAAGGCGACGACAACGACGACGATACCGAGAGCGAAGACGAGAAGGTCCCGTACGATGGCCGAGTTCTAAAGGAAGGACAGTATGTTAGGGCCAAGGTAAATCTGAGATCGAGAAATAAACAAGACCCCTTCTGGGGTGGCGTTGCAAAGGTTACCGAGAGGAAGGGGAGGAAGCAGTACTACATCTATGATGGGAACAGGGTCACCTTGCGCCACATCAGTCACCTAAAGAATTATGATATCGGTGAGAAGCTCCTAGAGGATGTTAAAGTAAACCCTACTGTGTGGGAGCGAGCAATGCCTTGTTTAGGACCCCGACCTAAGTTCGATGTGGAATATGGAAACAATAAGGTCAGGGTGAACGACGATTGGCGCATGAAGATTGTCTATCTAGGCTACCCTGGATTACGAAATATGGAGAGGGTAGCTATGAAAATAAAGGACGGAAAATATCAGCTACTCTACCTAGCTGTTCCCGACTTACCCTTTGAGCACTGGTATAAGGTCCTGGGGGACCTTGATGCAGAGGGCTGGTATGGACACGAACCTAAGGACGAAGGTGAGTTCTGGGTAAGCGACAAAGGAGATAAGGTTAGAGAGGAATCTATTACCTGGTGGTTGGTGAAGTTCCGAAAGCGATGAAGGTCTAAGGGAATAAGGAAGGAAGGAAGGAGCAACGTGACTTGGGGGAGGTGTAGCGCGTACCACTACGCGGGCACAAGTCACGTGCGACAACAAAGGGGTTGTCGCGGATATAGAATATAGATAACGTAGATATTAATACAGCATAGGCACGTGGGTTCCGGCGGGACTCATGGCAGCACACCGGAAGTGTGCTGCCCCACGTGCGGCGGCATTCGCGAAAGCTTCGCGAATGATTACGCAGTGCACGATTTAATAAAAATATAATCTTTAATAAAAATAAACACAACTCTTCAAAAGGAAGCAAACGTGCCTTTCCCCCCCCCTGCCTACTTGTGCACGTAGCGCCTCGGCCTGTGAACACCTTACGCGCAACAAAAAGTACTGAGATTGGACACACAGAGAAGGTTCATAACAAAGGGAAATCATGGAACTGGATCGGAAGACCACGGACGTTTCCAAACTTATCCACTGGGATGATGTAATGGACTCTCGTTGTCCAGGCCACATAGAAAGGGTGCAGCGTGTTTTACGTTCCGTGGTTCGTCCTCGAGCGATGATGGGTTGGCATTGGTCCGAATCGTGTCGTCCTTCCTTGCCTGTTATGCAGTAATATTGATCATTTCGATTGCGTATGTCTCAACGATGATGATTTTGACGATGATGAGCATGATGTAACGTGCTGACCCATCCGCAGATCCTGTCAAACGAAGATCTCTTCGAGAGCAGCAGGCAGGCAGGGTGTGTTCCCTTCTGAGCGAAGAGATACTGATCATATTGAATGCCGTCCATTTTCGACAATTTCCTTCAACTTTCTTAGGTCGCAGGATCGAAAAGCCATTCTCTCTGAATTCACCTGAAACGGCCCTGTCGCAGGTGCTCATCGCCTTGCAAACGGATCAAAGTTCTTCTCAACCCGAGCATTGAGCCGAAAAGCCAATTCGAAACGGCCTATAAAAGTAGTCTGAGACATAGAAATATTACGGAAACGAAAATCGCATGTTTAGGGAACCGAGGCCAGACTGTCACAGAATAGTTTGGCAGAATCAGACCACGTACTCGCCCCCACTCGAGCAAATTCCCCTCATAAGGAGGAGAAGATAAGCATACGGGTACAGCTTAGGAAGGATGCAAATCGCATGAAGGCTCGTAGCTATCGTGTGTGGGGATATGTATGTAGCGTTGCAACGGCGTCGGCATTTACCCCACACAGAAATATATTGCTTCCAGGTGTGATACGGCGGGGGGTTGCACTACACTCAATTGGGAAACAACGTCATCGTATCGTTCGAACATGAAGCGCGAGGGCAAGAAGGCGCACGGGCGAGTTGTTCTCACGGATGAGATGCTACGATGGGTCGGGTTTGTCTCTGGCGCCATTGCTGGAATCAGCAGGGTGATGGTAGGCCATCCCTTTGACACCCTCAAGGTGTACATGCGGCCGAGTAGTAGTTGGAAATACTGTTCGCTTCACCCGCATTTCTCCGCCCCTCTCATTTCTAACACCCACTCCACTCTCCTATCCCCGTTCTGTCAGGTTCGGCTGCAGACAGGGGGCACTCTGCTGCCGGAGACGTCCTTGCGAGGACTCTCCTCGTTATATCGGGGAATACTCCCCCCGCTCTTTTCTGTCGGCTTCTCCACGTCAACAAACTTCGGAATATATGAAAACACAAGGTATTGCGCTGTATTAATGTTAAATCTTCGAAAGAGAATATTTTGCTACTTAAATATAGCGGTGGAGTGAATCGCTCTAGCTGTAGCTATTTGTAATACCCACACGCATACACGCCCTCGCTCTCTCCCCCCCCCCCCCCAACCATCGGTTGCGCCACCTCCCATCGTATTCTGCGATCCTCGTACGAATGAAGCTAGTATAGACATAAATGCATGAATGTATGCACGCACACACACGCACACACACACACACACACACACTTAGAATGGTTTATATGTGTGTGTGTGTGTGTATGTGTGTGTGTGTGTGTGTGTGTGTGTGTGTCGTTGTGTTTCACATATAATCTCTGTGGTGTGTGTGTGGGGGGTCGCTGCAAGGTTGAGCTTATTGCACCGAAGAGAACCCACGACAATATGGGGACACGTAGCACTCGAATTTATCGCAGGTAGCCAAATAGCATCCTGAGACATGATAAATCTCGAAGTACTGTTTCCGTGTACATCCCTCAACGTGCTACTTTCCAAAGGTACTGTTGCTGGATCAGTAATGGCGCTGGCATTGATTCCCCTCGAAAATGCCAAGGTCAAGGAAGCATCATATTGTGAAGAACTTTTTTGTGAGTTTTCCCCAAAGTGAGAATCGTACACCGATAACGTGACTTTTGTTGCTATTCCAAATCAATATAAGGTGATACAGCAGACTTCATCGGAGTCGCGAGGCACTGTAGGATGGCTCCGAACCCTGTCCGTGCATATTATAGCAGTGAGAGGAGGGGGGATAGCGTACAGAAAGACACACACACACACACACACACACACACACACACACAGAGAGAGAGAGAGAGAGAGAGAGAGAGAGCGGGGGGGAGGGGACTACTCATAGAATTCTGAGCAACACTAAATTCTGGAGTTGAAGCAGAACGCTGAGACGACTGTTGCGTCGCAGCTTCCCCATAATATATATATATATATATATATATATATATATAGCTCTTCGTCAGAATTCTGTATTTCTTCACCTTATGCTGTTTACGTGGTTTATTGGAAAATTAATCAAGGTATTCACGCCGCGGGATTAAGGCATGGTATCGAGGTGTTGTGCCACATCTCTTCCAAGCAGGGGTTGCTTCTCTTACGATGTTACGAAATATATCATGTCACGAAAACAATACCAAACATATTGAGAACAGCGTCATGGCGCATTGAACATGAACATCAAGATGATCGTCATTATCATCATCATCCTTTCACATCATCGACCGTCAGGCTGGCAGGGGTTTCTACCTCAGCGCATACTTCATCGTGAAAGCAGCAGAAGACGGCAAGATTCTGAAAGACACCATCCCACAGAGATTTCGTGATAATCTTTCCTCCTCTACCGTCCACGGAAAGATCGCAGCAGCAGCATGTGCTGGGGTATATCTAACCCCCCCCCCCCCCCCCCTTACGATTGTCTGGGCAATTATTCATTTTTGTTGTAGCACTGAACCAAATATACGTGCTCGGGTAACTGATCATCGTATTCATAATACCCGTTCTTTCAACGGCACATACATAGATTGCAGGCTGGTCGTTCACGTATCCTTTCGATGTTACGCGTAGCAATATGATGCGCGACTGGCGCTTGGAACATCACAAGACGACTTTCGGGTGATAGGTGGTGAGGGAAGGGGGAAGATTATAGCATTCTGTCGATGAGATTCTCGTCATCTTTATTGGAATTTCAACATCGTGTTGTGTAAGGTCTCCCCATCCCTTATCCACATTCTCTTGTTTCTTCATTTCTCTCTCTCTATCTCTCTCTTGCCCGCATGAATACTCCACCGTAGGTGTATGCGCTCGCTAGTTCAGAAGGGGGGGATAGCCCAACTTTATGCCGGATTCGGGTGAGATTTCGACAAAAATCAGCAATACCGACGGGCTATAGAGCGTTTTCCAAATTCACAGATAGTCCTACCAAAACAGAAGAAAACCACAGGGTGTTCCCTGTTCCAGTGCTTGCGGCACGCACATCAATTGTCTAGGATGATCAGGCCAATGGCTAATTACTTTCTGAATGCAGGTTCACACTGTTACGATCGATACCGGTTGCTTGCGTTGCATTGCCCTCGTATGACATATCGCGAAGATGGATGCTAAGGGCTTTATCATATGACGCCAACCATTGCTAATAGGGCACAGAAGCCTGAAATATTAAAATGATGAGGGCATTCTAGCATTGCGTAGCTATTGGAATGAATGCTTGAATTTTTGGATGATTTGTTGCCTCGCAGTAGCAATGAATGCTCTGAAGAGTCACGAGCATGCACAGCGATTATTGGCAACCGTTTCATTTTTGCATGTGACTCTTAATGTATTATATGAGAAAATCCAAGGATCTATGCAAGATTTTCCCGCAAATAATTTGACTTGAATGCAAGTCCAAACGCATGCACACCTACTAAATCTAGACACGCGTGCATTAGCCTTTGTATTTGCGTCGCTAGAGCACATACGAATACGAAGCGCGTAATTCAGAGTCATGGCGTTGTATTTCGCGCAGGCATGGGGCATTGGCAATGATTACTTTAACATGTAATCCAACCCAGTGCAATATTATATAGACTCTGTCAAGATGCACACACAAATCGATACTATCTAGGGTGCTCACAAAGCTTCACAGGCTGTTCAAATTTTGACGCTAATTTTCGGTCACCACTGTATGTTAGTCTTCTGTGCGAATCTTGCTTACTTATTTGTCGCAAGAGAGAACGAAGTACCCATCTTTGGTATGGCCCGTCGCGAGCGAGAATAAGTCATCATTCTTCTCCAAACGCCATGTTGTGGGCCCGCAAGGGCTGCTCCTGAGCTTCGGGTCATCAGTTCGCAGTTTATTCTCTTCACAAACGGCTCCGTTTGTGTTAGGGCCAGATTTGTAAAACATATTACCCTGCTGGCCTGCCTGAGTGAGTCCACTAATCACGCTATCACTTCCGTCATTATCATCCATATCAATAGCAATGTTTAGTGTCGGAGCATAATGGGTGCTGGCAGGATGCCAGCTTGTGCGTGTAGGGATTACTTCCAGGGCTAGTGCATTCTTGCCGTTGAAGCGGGGGCAGGAACAAGAAACTTCGTGATTGTGCTTCCCTGGGCTAGTACATGCATCTCCAAAGTCGCCTGTATCACCAAGAAAATGGCTGCTACTTGCATCGAGATAGTAAACGTTGAAAGATTTCACGGTTTCGTTTACGCGCCAATTGTCCATTGTCTCGTGAGATAGATGGGCGATCATCACAGTGCTACCGCACTTGAACCCAACAGCACGGGTGTAGTGATGTCCATTGACGCTGTTATAGAAGCATGACTGAATGCTTTGTTCGCCCTTCCCCAATCCGACGTTGAGGTAGGCTCCTGGAGAGGACACAAAATAGGTGTTTCCTGAAAAATCCGTTATCATGGGGTCACCCTTCTGTTCGGAGTGCTTCTTCTTCCTCTTGCCGTGATACTTTTCGATCTTCCAAATCTTTTTCTTGATGCCTTCTTTAATCTTCTTTGCGATCTTCTTGAGCTTCTCCTTTCCGGATTTCTTGACCTTGTCCTCCTCTCGGTGTCTTTTCTTCTTGCTCCAATACTTCCATTTCCATGTGAATTTCTTCCTTGGAAACGTTGTCATGAGCATCTCAGAATCATCATCCTCTTCTTGCCCCTCTTCCTCTACGACAACTGCCTCTGTTGCTACATTCTCACCACTGTCGCAGCTCACACTGCTCTCTCCACCCCTCTTCAAAGTCCATATTATGGAGGATCCAGAGGGATGGGAAATGCGAAGATCTGCTGCGCTGGCTGGTGTAATAACAAGACCCCCGTCCTCTTCTTGGAAGCATGATGTAGTATCCGTACCGCATGACCATTCAAATTTTGCGCCAGAAGACTTGGACAAGGTGACAGGACCTTGCTGGAAGTTGCATGTGAAGGCGAAGTCGTTAACGGCGCGGAATGCCTCATTATTCACACCATCGTTGACAGTAATGTTGCCTCTGAGATAAGAGGCACCAAAGAGGAGTTTGAGCGAATACACAGATTCGGTTTGTGGCTGGCGATCCAAGATGGCAATGGATGACACTTGATGATGGGACCTCCACAAAGCAGTAACAGATTGGTGGGAGGAGAGAGCAAAGACGAGCGACGAGAGCAACATACTCATGATAGAGGCGCAGGGAGGCTTTTGCTGAGATTTGAGATTTGGATCAGACTCCCTAATTCGGATTTGGTAGCGAGATGGCAGGGCAAAGTGAGATGTGATGGACTCATTTCTTCCTGGTTGAGCACACGGTAGGCCATTTTGCGGATTCTTTTGAGAGGAGAGCGAACAACTGGAGTTTTCTCCTAGAACCTTTTTCCACCATAGTGCTGCAAGAGGTCATCGATCCATGCTGCGCAAAATCGTCACATTCCTTGATCTGTGCAAGGCAATACCAACGAAACTGATATATCTTGGTGCTGCATAATGAACACTGGAACCAGACGACAACAAAAGTGTGCGTTGCAGCGATCCATCATCTCCTGCCGGCAGTGCCGAAAATCTTCGTAATCCCCGGTGTTATTGTCGCGAAAATCGGCAGGATCATCGGCAGGCCGATGGCGTTCATGCTTGTGCACACCCCTTCGTCCATTGTCCTCTTTCCAGCAGTTCCCAGTCACAACTTCGAGGTTGAAGCTTTTGCTCTAGCACTCCCGAACACGTGCTCACAATGCCACGTGGTCACATTGCTACAGTTGGTCCGCCTAACAAGCGAATCCAACTGGCCAAACTTTCGGCGTGTGTGCCTTTGCCTTGTTCGTCACATTCTCAATGTCATGATCGTGCATCCATGCACATGCAGATTGTTCATTCACACCTGCTAGCCTGCATGACGCATCGCATTTTGCTCGTTTGCATGCTGAGAACACGATTGTTTGCTAGTTTGGTTCTGGAGTTGTGCAGTTGGGTCCAGCTAGCCAGGGGTCCAGTCTGGCAGTGCTGGAGTGGGTGCTATGCGACAGCTGGACAGGTCCAGAGGTGGTCAATTTGCGTCGCCAACTTGATCGATTGGGCACCAATCTCGAGAAATGCTAGCTTTTTGCACACAGCCATGATCTTTGACGAAGCATGCATCATCATCATGATCTGTCTTCCGAATGAGATGGTTTCATGGAGAGTCTTTTGGTGTTTGACGCGTCAGCAGCAGCTGAGTAGCAATGCACATGAGCAATGAGCAACGCTTCGAAACACCAGATGATTGACTACACATTTAGAATGGTCCAAATCTGTGTCATTTTCACGCTGAATATGGTGATGTGGGTCTTTGCTACAAAAAATATTGCAGATAATCTTCTTGTTCTGCTGTGCCGGAGCAACCTAAATCTACTGAATTCTTTGTTTCATCTATGACAAGGTTTTGTATTTCGTCTCCATCCTCAAAAAGGAACAAACAAGTACCATCATCATGCATTTTTTTAATGAAGCCGGTGCACCAAATTTTTCTTCCACATGCCAATGTCCATTTTCCAAGCTTGTATCCATGTTTAATGCATCCCTTAATTCTGTAACGTACTTTTTTCGAATTCGTAACATTTGGAGATTTTTTAGAGGTTGCTAAAATCAAAGGAATGTTAGTCGGTCCTTTCCATCCCAGCCAATAGAATTGGCGCCTGATTATTACAGGGGAGACATTAAGCTTCAGGTTTGCTTTTAGATTGCTACATACAATTTTTGTACATCACAAATGATGTGAATTATGATAGCTTGATACCTGACGTCCCATTCTCGAATCTTTTGGTTACAAAACTGACGAAAGGCTAGGCGTGTAAAAGGACTCCAGAGCTTTATTGAGAAATCGTTATCGGATGGGTAAGCTAGACTGTTTGTGGATGATGCTGATATTGATGGAAAGACAGTTTTGATGTGGGCTGCTTTTCACAACCGCTTAGCAGTTGCGCAATACCTTCTTTTGGAAGGCGCGGATATAGGATTGAGGGATAAAGTGGGCAAAAGCGCTGAAGATTGGGCTCTTGAGGGGAATGCAACAATTTTAGCTCGATATCTTAACGAAGTGATGGCTCTTATCCATCTCACTTCTAAATTTTGGAATAGGATGGGAGTAGGTTTGGCAATGTAGTTTTGACATCCAACTTGAATCATCCAGGAAAAAACTGCAATGGAATCCCCGGTTGCATGTTGGCCTTGAGTCGTGATTCTCTTTCCATCGTCCCCAGTGGTTTTCTCTCATTAATTCGAAAAAGAAGGTATTTGCCATTTGAAAAGTGCTTAATATTTCTTGCTCACTTCATTATTTCAGGCAAAATACCAGCGTATTTTTGATCGAGATATTTTTAAGATACATATGCTGCACGGAAGTATCACCTCTGCAATAGGAAGAAGCTCGATTTTTGCTATCGAATGGAAGCCAGGAGACTCTGTGTGGTCAAGTTATACCCATCATTTTCCTTACATCAAGATCGTCAATTAAGGCTTTAGGGTTGAAGAAGTAGCTTAATGATTTACACGTTTGTGCATGGGATGGACCAAGCTCGAGCAACAACTTTAACGCATTTTTCAAAACTCCATCTACTACATCGTTATCAATCATAAAAATTATGGCCCGAATTGTATCAGCTCTTAATTTATACGGTATCGTCGGATGTTTTATTTCATCAGATAGCCATCGTAGCTCTGGATAAGACGAAGGGCGAATTTCGTGTGCCGGTGCAGTCGACCATATATCACCATCATCGAACTGAACAAAAACTGTACCATCACTTTCAACCTTTTCAATTACACCTGAATATATACCACGTTCACTCTTATATATATATATATAGACACACACAATATAGATGTAAGTATTTGTACACATTTAATTTGTTGGTCGTTTTCCCCAAATCCGGTGAATCTGACATTGAAACGCTTTGATGCTTTTCTACTAGTCTCTCCTCGATCTTGTTGCAAATCACCTCCATGTCCGGGATCTTGCGATAAAGGCAAAGTTGAATATATATATAAAATATTTATTTATTTCCTACACTTGTAATAATTAAGTATCAGCCAGGTGGCCGACTAGACATTTTCCATGCGGTAATTTATCTCATTTTCTCAGATGTCGAGGTTAAAGATCGATACCTTTGACTCAATGAGCTTTGCATGCCTCTTAGGATATAGATGAAATAGCCTGCCGTCAAATATCACGTTCCCAACAATGTGCAGGTATCAACTTGTGCCATTCGCAATTTTGGTCATCTTGCATCCAATCACAAGCAAACAACGCACCGCGGCGAGGGACGAACGCCATCACTCATGCCAACCACGAAGAATGTGGAAATTCGCAGTGTTTTCATTGACTGCGACATGGAATCTTGATGCTCAACGACCAAAATGAGTCAGGCGTTTCACTCCGTCACACTGCGTGCTGGTCGATCCGATTGATTTGCTCTCTCTCTCTCTCTCTCTCTCTCTCTCTCTCTCTCACACACACACACACACTCACATCACGTTGGTACCATTCTCAATGCCATTCTTACAGCGGAAACTACCGGAAGATTATGCCCTACGACGAATCACCTCTGGACCCGTCTTTCTGGAAATGTCTCCGATGTCACGTTGCTCGGGACACACGAAAGCCGTTTTCTACCGGCGAACTTTCGGTGCGTCGCAATGCGCTGGAGTCGTGTATTTCATCCCTGCGACAAGGGAAGTGAACGCTAAGGACAGTTCATAGCTTGGAATTTTAGCCTGCGACATGATCGGAATGAGCACTAACTTACACTGCATGTCGGAGGCAAAGTCTGCCATAGCTCAAAAACAGTGCGGTAGTAGACCATGGGCGTGGGCAAGAGCAGAAAGCGGGGTTCGAAGGATGAGCAAGTTGTATCGAAGAAGATCGACGCGGTAATGAACCTCGCCATCGCCACATTTTCTTCATTGAGGAGAATGGTTTACCGTGAGATAAATCATTTGGTCAAATGCGTCAGGGAATGCAAAAAGAGGCAATGGTGAACGCAAGAGTTATAAAGCTGTTGCTCTTGGGGTATTTCATGATAGTGGGAAATACATCCGATAGATTATATAAATCCTACACATAAAATTGAATATTATTTTTATTTGATTAGGGCTGGAGAGTCTGGGAAGTCTACTTTGTTCAAGCAAATGAGAAAGTTCTTCTATGACAGCCAACTTAAATAGAACATGGCTTCATTCTTTCCTATTCTTTTTACAGTCTCTATGGCGATAAGTTCGAGGAACAGGAACTATTGATCTATAAACCAGGGATTCATAGAAATATTATCCAGTCGTGTAAAGAACTTTACAACCAAGCCCGAATACTTGATAAAACCATTTTTCCAAGACCTGAAGTCGGAAAAGACTGTAAAGAAGCCGGCGATGAACTCATGAAAGTGTCAGATGGTAATTCTACAATATGGATTAACTAATATTGTAATAACGATTAAATTGACTATTTTTTGGGTATTGACAGGCACATCATTAAACAAGAAATTGGGAGGGATTCTCAAGACAATGTGGAAGGTGGATGGTTTCCTGATCGTCAATCGAATTTGTCATTGATACATTTTTATTTCTCAGGATGAAGCGATTCAAACAGTCTACAAATATTCATCTGAGTTTCAAATGGTAGATGAAATGAAATATATGAGTCACATTTCGTATCACTCTAAGTATCTCCAAATATTTTGTGTTCAGATCGATTCTATCGACTATTTCATGACGGAAATAGATAGAATTTGTGAGAAAGATTATATCCCTTCGTTTATGGACTCGCTTCGGTATCAACATAAGCGTGTAATAAACACGGCTCCTTACCTGGATTTATATTTTAGATGTCGAATTCGCACAACTGGCATAGTTGAAACAAAGGTACTAAGCAAAGAGAGTTTACTTGGCTCATTAAATACTTTATCAAACCTTAATCTCCTTGTGGTAGAATTTCCGTCTTCTTTACGAATTGTTGTGTTGAAAACTACAATATTTATCTGTTTGACACATTCAATGGGAACCTTGTGGATAGTTCGAAGTGGAAAAAAGTCAGGTTTATGGCACCTCATATTTCTAGTGAACACATAGTAGAAAGATGAAGTGCTTTGAATTTTTTCCTTCTATCCAGTTCACTGTTATCGATGTCGGAGGGCAAAGAAGTGAGAGGAAAAAGTGGTTGCACTGTTTCCAAGGTGGCAAATTTAATTTCTTTTCGAGCTATGTTCATTAACTTTACTGCACACATTAGATGTCACTGCAGTAGTTTTTGTCGCCGCGGTTAGTGAATACAATCAGGTTCATTTAACTTTTATTTGAGTGTATTAAGTGAAAACAATTTACTGATTAACTCATAAAAAAAGGTGCTATTTGAAGATGCAAAGACAAACCGTCTCAAGGAATCTTTAAGTCTTTTCCGCCAAATCGTTAATTATGATTGTTTTCGGGATAAAACATCGATGATCCTTTTCCTCAATAAGTCTGATATCCTAAAAGAAAAGATTAAGACTGTCCCCCTGAAGGTTTGTGGTATTGTATAAAGAAGATCCACGGTAATACTATGATTTATTTATTAAGGTGTGTTTCGAAGATTATGAGGGACCAAACGATTATGACGCAGCTTGCGAACTTTTTCGCGATGCATTCACTGCTCAAGTCGAAGGTGGATGCGCTCAAAAGTTATACATCCACATAACTTGTGCTACGGATACCCAACGTATCCATACCGTTTTTGCTGCTGTCAAAGACACACTTCTTCAACAGTCGTTGATGACTTCAGGGTTGATAGAGTAATTTAAAATCAGTAGTACCAACGTGTGCATGAATGTATGCATTGTAATATCTGTAAATGATGACACCAGCAGCGATCTAAAGTCATCTGCATTCGATATAAACTCTTCACATAAAGTTGCTGATTTATTTGAACTGTCGAATTCCTTGCTGGACCACATCAAGGAAGACACATATGTGATGTGTAAGTAATGACAATGACAACCATCATGACCGCCAATGGTGGTGTGGTGTGCAAACATACCCTCGCAAAGCAATGCTGCTGCATCACACCAGTGCATTGTGCTACTCTAGTACTGCATCATTGCATCTTTCACATCATGTTGTGCACACTCAAAATGCAAGCCCAGGGTGATTCCACACTAGCACACTCTGTCAACAAAAAAGGCCAGAAGGGAACTGGTGAAGTTTTGACATGCATCCCTTGAGAAGGTCCCTTTCGTGATGCAGCTGCCGTGGAAGGCATGTGCATCATGACACATCCAACACCAGAGCTAGCAGAGTGTTCCAGTGTTGGACACCAGCTGCCGTGCTGGTGTGGAAGGCAGCACAGTGCTAGAGTGTGTTGTGATGCATCCAACACGATGGTGTTGGATGCACGTTGCTGCCGTGCTGACGCAGGCAAGGTGTGATCATGGATCCAACACCGTTGTGTTGGTGAATGCCACACGTGCAACAGCCCTCTCAGTGCACGCCGAAGGCATCCATTGGGGGGGAGTCCAAGAGTCACACCGGCAAAAGGAGTCACGCTGCAATGTGGAACAAGCTCAAAAAGAACCAGAGAAGCTCAAGATGGCCATCAAACAGTGAGTGCACAACACGAACGTGTTCGGTTCAGGGGGAGCGTGAGAACGTGAACGCACACGTCACGCATCGTTGGAAACTGCAATTCTCCGACACGCACTTCAGGCCGTGGGCAATCAGTCCAAGCAGTCGTGACTTTGGACGTGCGATGACGTCCTGTGAATTGGTTGCAACAGAATTGGAGGGGGTTTCCCCAATTCACTGTGTTTTTTTTTACTAGGCCATGTGATCCAGCGATCTGTGGGTCACGTGGACCCTTCCCCCACGCTGACGTGGAGGAACCTGCGTGCAAAGCGTGCAAGAATCAACTGGTGCAGTCACTGAACATGATTTCAGATGCACCACGTTGAGTTGTTGCGTGACGCTGCAAATCTGTCATGCAGTGCACGTGAACAACAAGCTGCGCAACGCCGAAAGTTCACGTTGCGACGGTGCAGAAGTGAACTGTGCCAAAGTGTCACGTGCGCATTGCTGAATTGTGCGCATTGTGTCACTGTGTCTGACAAACATCACGTTGGACAACGTGTGATGTCACAATGTCACGCACGTGTCGTGCACATTGAGCATTGAACAATGATGAAAAACTGCACTTCCAAAGAGTGACAAGACACTTGCAATGTGTGAAGTGCAGTGCCTCGAACTGCTAGACTGGCTTCAGTGAGGACTGACTAGCAAACCAGCGGGATTCATGCAAGTTGGCACGAACTGAACATTGAATGCATCACAACTAGCAGCCAAGTGACGACGACGCAAAGCACCCATCCTGAGCAGGAACTTCCTGACAGTCACGTCCACACGGACACGGAGAACAGATCAACGTCAGGGATGTAGCGCGTACCACTACGCGGGCACAAGTCACGTGCGACAACAAAGGGGTTGTCGCGGATATAGAATATAGATAACGTAGATATTAATACAGCATAGGCACGTGGGTTCCGGCGGGACTCATGGCAGCACACCGGAAGTGTGCTGCCCCACGTGCGGCGGCATTCGCGAAAGCTTCGCGAATGATTACGCAGTGCACGATTTAATAAAAATATAATCTTTAATAAAAATAAACACAACTCTTCAAAAGGAAGCAAACGTGCCTTTCCCCCCCCCTGCCTACTTGTGCACGTAGCGCCTCGGCCTGTGAACACCTTACGCGCAACAACCTTTGGCTTCCATCTGCTTGGGAAACGATTTGACTAACAATGTCACAGCAGCTAGAAGAACAGCAGGACTTTGGCTCGCAAGTCGTTCACCCTGACCTTATTATTTCCATATTCCACATCGAACTTAGGTCGGGGTCCTAAACAAGGCATGGCTCGCTCCCACACAGTAGGGTTTACTTTAACATCCTCTAGGAGCTTCTCACCGATATCATAATTCTTTAGGTGACTGATGTGGCGCAAGGTGACCCTGTTCCCATCATAGATGTAGTACTGCTTCCTCCCCTTCCTCTCGGTAACCTTTGCAACGCCACCCCAGAAGGGGTCTTGTTTATTTCTCGATCTCAGATTTACCTTGGCCCTAACATACTGTCCTTCCTTTAGAACTCGGCCATCGTACGGGACCTTCTCGTCTTCGCTCTCGGTATCGTCGTCGTTGTCGTCGCCTTCTTCCCTCTCCTTATCCTTGATACCTCCCCCAGACGTGAAGGTGTCGTTTACTAACCCTTGTATCTTGTCTGGTGTGGTGCTATTTATCCTGCTTAGGTTGGCCAAGGTGCGGTGGAGTCGCTCTACCTTGGAGTTGGACTGGGCATAGTATACAGGTGAGGCATCAATATTAGGGTGTGGTAGCTGTAGAAGAGAGGTCTCATTATCCACATGTAATTTCTTTGGTATCTTGTTTATGCTAACTTCATCAGGGATAGCCTGGAGCTCAGACTCCCAGGTACGGTAGCAGTTAGTAAGCCTCTGCTTATATAAGCCTTTGTTCTTCTTAGCAACGTTGACCTTGATAATCTTTTTAACCCAGCACTTTCCAGTGGCCACATCAACGAAGGTAAGGTAGTGATAGCCATCGTACTTATAAACATCAATTTGCACGATATCTAAGAAGTTCCTTGCTTTGATTTTCTTAGATGCACGGCTCTTGCTGGACTCCTTGGTGGCGACACCTGCCGCCTTCAAGCTGGAGCACCTGCAGCCACGCAGGTATGTCCTTATCTCTTTTAGCTTGTAGGGCCAGTAGTAATGGTAGAGTAGAGCAGTGATATGGTTTTCTCCTACGTGTGCAGGTCCATGGGCGGTAAAGAGAAGGGCTCCCCTGGTCCGCCGTGGCACGTAGGTACGCCTAACATTATTAGTGTATACATATATCCTATCACTAAGTACCTCATGCTTGTGTTTGTATTTATCCAGGTGTTCTTGAAGGTGCTGGAGCTCCTCTGGCTCAGGCAGGAAGTCGCCGTCCTCGAAGGTAATCGCGTTAACCATAGGGGTGACCTGGGTAGGGACTTTCTTTTCGAACAGCCTGCTGAAATAGTCAGCAAGCTGCTTGTCTCCTGGTGCGTAGACCACTGTCCTCTTGTCCCTAAACTCTTCCGTGTCCGCCCTCATAGCTGCATACTCATCGTTAGGCGCTTCGAGCTTGCGGTCGATGCCTAGGAGGGGCTTGTGGTCAGTCATTAAGGTGAAGCTGGGCACCGACAGCAGGTAGTATCTTAGTTTCCTCTGCGCCTCAGTCATGGCTTTATACTCTCCTTTTGTAGGGCTGTACTTGGCCTCAGCTGCTGTGCAGGCCCTGCCCCACACCCGTATGATCTGCTGGTCTTGGGTAAGTACAGCAGCCATACCTAGCTTAGACCAGTCTGTCCATAGGGTAGCTGGTCTAGTAGTGTCTAGCTTAGCATTCAATAGGGTGTTGCTGCATAACTTTATTAGGTTATCGAAGTGGGCATCAAGGCCAGCCTTGGCCCACACCTTAGCGAAGCTGAGGCCTACAGAGTTCTCCTTCCGGTAAGCAGTAGTAAAAGCAGCTGCAGTCCTAGCGTAGGTAGGGGAGAACCTACGTAGTATCCAAGCTGCAGTCTGCAAGAATGACTTTAACTCCTTTGCATTCTTAGGTTTAGGGGCTTGCTGTAGTGCTGCTACTTTCTCGGGGTTTGGGGTGATGCGGCCTTGCTCCAGGTAATATCCACACCACTTGATTCTTGTAGCTAGGAATGTACACTTCTGCAGTCTAATAGTAAAACCGAAGTGTGCAAACCTAATAAATATATTTTCCAGGAGGAAGATCTGAGCGACGACTGTGTTGGTACATATTATGTCATCATCCACATACACAAACACAAACACCCACAACACAGACGCCATCCCATCATGTGTGTATGCCCTGTAGTTCTGACTACTGAACGCATCCCCTGATATGCTTAGGCCGTAAGGGAATACGACGAAGTGCCACTTCCTGTGCCTGCTGGAGAACGCGGTAATGGGGCGGGAGGTTTTGTGGATGGGTGTCTGCATGTATGATTCATTTTTATCTAGGGAAGAGTAGTATTTGTATCCTATGACGTGTTCAATAACGTCATCTATCCTTGGTGTAGGTGTCTGGATCCTCTTTATTACTCGGTTGTGGCGGATGAAGTTGTGCGCCAGGCGGAAGAAAGGGTAAGTAGGTTTCTTAGCTAGCACATGTCTCACGTTCCATGGTGAGTTGCTTGGCTCTATCTTCCCTTCCTTTGCCCATTCATTGATCTGCCACTCTATCTTTTCCCAGTCCGCTTCCGGTCGCCTATGTTCTGGGTCATTGATGATGCACTCTTCGTATCCCTTCTTTAGCTCGATCTTTACTGGGGTAAGCTTGCTGGAGGGCTTCGTCGTCGGCTTGGTAATGTCAGAGTACTTCTCGTTTAATATTTTATTAATGTACTTTTTGCCTTTGTCGATATCCCAATCATCAGCTGGGGGGGTCTTGTCCAGTAGCTCCGTTATCTGTCGGATGGTCTTGCCGGGGTTCTTCTTCCGTAGCTCGGTAGGTGTAGGTAGCTTGTTGTCCGCTAGGTCCATAAACTCTAACGCATTAACGCTTGACTCAGAGGTCCACTCGTCAAGCCGTATCATGTTCTGGCTGATGGTCCTGCCTGACTTCTTTGGCAACTTAGCAAAGTATATCTTGTGATTGTAGAATGATATGATCCCCCCTAATTTTTCTAGGGCATCCTGTCCGAGGAGTAGTTCCATGGATAAAGTCATGGCTACTCGGGTCTTGATTTGGGTCTCCGCGTCGCTGCCAGGTATCTGTAGCTTTAGCATTAGCTCACCGACGGTCTTCATAGAAGAGCTTCCGTCTGCTTGAGCATATTTACGTTCTTTCTTAGTCACTTGATCCAATAGTCCTAACCTTCTTACTGTGCTTAGGCTTATGAAGGACTTCGGCATGCTGCCACTATCCCAAAGGGCAGGTAGTTTCTTGTAGTCTCCGTAGCTGTCTTTAACTTTAACCTTGGTCATAGCAACTTTGATAGTCCTGTTAGCGTCTTCGTCATTAATGTTGCATACTCCTAAGTTCTTTATGTCGTCTAGGGTCATGGGCTTGTCTTGGTCCTGCGTTGCTGGTACTGCTGTCTTCGTCGGCGCCTGCTTAAGGTGATCTAATATTCCGTTTATCTGCTGCTGTATAGCATTGATACTGTTCTGCTTTTTGTTCTTATATTTATTGTTCTTCCCGTTGTTGCTGCCTTGCCATTTGCTGTTGTTATATCCTTGTCCTCTGCCTTTCTTTCTCTTTAACTTCTCGTAGTGTTCGTTGAGCTGCCTGATCGTCATCCTGGGTCGTCCTTCTTTCCTGTCTCTGCAGTCTTTAGCGGTGTGTTTCCCTTTACGTGAGCAGTATCCGCAACGTCGGTTACCTTCCCTGTCCTTGTACCAGTCTCGCTGCGGCTTAATAGCGTTAATGTTTCCTATGCCAGGTACCTTAGGGCTGGTAAACTTGCGGTCCTGCTCCTGCTCGCGTAGGGATATAGCCTCATTTACAAAAGCCTTCATTATCGCCTCAACGTCTCGTAGCCCACTAACTGTAGTGTGTATTTTCTCTAGCTGCCTGATCCGGCCTGATCATCACCTGTGTTGTAATTAAAATCATGTAGTTCGTCGATCATATCCTGGAAGCGCGTGGCAAAGTCTCTAACAGGTTCTCTCTCATGCTGCATCATTGCTCTGTATTTTCTAATAGCCTGGGGTAGGGAGTTAGCATCCTGTTCATTTACAAAAGCCTTCATTATCGCCTCAACGTCTCGTAGCCCACTAACTGTAGTGTGTATTTTCTCCAGCTGCCTGATCCGGGTCCTGCCTGTCTCGTAAAGGTCCATGGCTTGCTTTATTATAGCTAGCCATTTGAGCTTGTCGTTTTCGGTGGGGTTAGGGGTAAAGTCGCAGAGTATACTCCTAGCGTTCTTCCACCACCTCCTTGCCTCACCTCTTTTCCCGTTGTATTTCGTTATCATAACCGGTGCTGTTTTAACAGACATGAACTGGGTGTTCCGCTGTACCGGCTGCTGCTGCTTGACGGTGCTCTGGGTCGTCCCCCGCGAGGCGCCCAGACCCCCGTCGTTCCTAAACAAAGCTGCCCACTCTGGAGGTAAGTCTGCTTCGTAATCCATGATGTCCTGCATGATAGCTGCCCAAACATCATGTGTCTGATACTTGTATTCTATCGATACTTTCAGTTTGGCGTAGTTGCTCGCCCTGGGTCGCAAGGCTCGTAATGCCATTACGACCTTCTTGCTTTCGGCGGCCACGTCCTCGTCGTCCGCCTCGTAGAAGTTCTCCAGTGCCTCTGCTGCTGCATCTGCTTTCTTAATCCCGGGTGCTGGTCCCGGCGGTGCCTGTGGAGGTGTTCCTCCTCCTTCCTTAGCGTCCGTATCGCCCTTCCTTTCCTGTTTCTGCTCGTGCCCTTGCACGGCCTGCGAGCCAAAGTCCTGCTGTTCTTCTAGCTGCTGTGACATTGTTAGTCAAATCGTTTCCCGTGTGTGGAAGCCAAAGGTTGTTGCGCGTAAGGTGTTCACAGGCCGAGGCGCTACGTGCACAAGTAGGCAGGGGGGGGGAAGGCACGTTTGCTTCCTTTTGAAGAGTTTTGTTTATTTTTATTAAAGATTATATTTTTGTTAAATCGTGCACTGCGTAATCATTCGCGAAGCTTTCGCGAATGCCGCCGCACGTGGGGCAGCACACTTCCGGTGTGCTGCCATGAGTCCCGCCGGAACCCACGTGCCTATACTGTATTAATATCTACGTTATCTATATTCTATATCCGCGACAACCCCTTTGTTGTCGCACGTGACTTGTGCTCGCGTAGTAGTACGCACTACATAGAAGCGTGAGTAAATCAAGGGTGGGGAAGGGAGGAGAAGAAGGGGAGGCATGGAAAATAATTAGAGAAAATAAATAATCCAAGTCCCGGAACATCAAAAGTCTCTACAATCTCGGAAAAGGAAATCAAAATTTTGCAACACTGACAGCGAAATATGCAATTACCAGAGTTTTGCAACATCGTTTTCCCCACTTTCTATCTGTGAAGTCGTCAACGTTTTTCCGTCTTCCTTCAGTTTTTAAAAGAAATTTTGTTTAAATTTAGGGCTACAACAGATTTCGGCGATTGACGAAGGTAGCTCTTCTGATAAGAAACTGATTGATCGGAATAATACTACCATCCACACAAGGTTTGGAGCTGAGATGCAGAATGGACCTCTCCTGGATCGGCACAGCCGGGTCATCAGAGTCCAATTCTCAGGGACTTTATATGCAAGAGGTGAAATGAATTACCATGAAGTTATCGAAATAAATATTAAGATTTGTAAGTACGTGTAAATATGACATGCATGTTGTACTTAGGGCGAGTCAGGTCCACATGAAAGCATCGAAGCAGGTTTATTTCATAAATAAATCACTCCTCTACTACTACTACTGCTGCTGAACATAATTGCTGCTATTTTATAATTAACTACCACCTCAGGGGCAGATGAAACAGGAACCCCTGGAGAGCTTGCTGGAGGTTGCGAGAGATTTTATAATTTCCGACTAATTGAAAGGAGGAGAAGGAGGAGTAGGAGGGTCTCTCCTTGGAAACTCTGCTTATTCTTCTTAAACCTTCACTAACCTTGTTCTTCTTGAATTTCACCCCTAGATTATCCTCCTTTAATTTACTAGTGGGAAATCTTCTTCAAACACCTACGGTGATTCCAGAGATCCCTTCGCCTCCCCCAACATCGTCAATCGGCCATTTTCCGGTCATAAGTCTCACGCCTTTATCATCACTGCTACTACCTCTAGAGTTGTAATGACAATTCTCATTTTTTGGTTAGAGAGTGGGGGGGAGACGCAAAGAGAGAGGGGAGGTGGGGGGGAGGGGGGTAGAATAATTCATAATGATGGTGTGCCTTAGTGCTGATCACTTGCCATAGTTCTTCAATCTCTGCTATGAATTAGCCAGCTTATATAGTTCTTTTTTTTCCCTTCTTCCAAAAATGAATTATATTAGTTGCAGTCCCCCAGCAGCAGCAGGGGTCATCCATTCCTAGAAACTTCCAGCGGTTTTCAAATGATTTCTCCTTCACAATCTACGCATCTAGCAGCTACTGCCTCTCAAACACATCCTACTACCACAGGTACTGTAACACTGTTGAAAATATAGTATTATACGTTCTACACCAACATCTAAAATGGAAAGTATCAACAGGACAAAGAAAGCATTTATTGGCCATATTGCATACACTATGCGTAATATTGCATTGTCAACCACCCCTGTCTTTTAGTACAAAGTTAGTAATTTCATCGTTCTTCCTCATCATCATCCTAACTGATGCTACTGCTAATATTTATAGCCCTGCCCCCCTCAGCTTCCCAGCAGCATCCTCAAACACACTCACTTCAACCTGTGGAGGTAGTAGTAGTAGTAGTAGTAGTAGTTGCCAAGATTGCTGCTCATCATCATGATCAGAAGCAATATTGTCGTTGTTTATTGACAATATGCTCTATTTATACTGGACAACTCTTATCCATGCTATTACTACTATTCAGATCCAAACACAAGGGAGAGAGCAGCATCATTCCCACCACCACCAACACTTCCGTACCGCAACATCGTCGTCATCATCATTATCATCTATATCAGCAGCTGCTGCTGCAGTAGTTATTCCTCGTGGGTATTCTGTGCAGCAAGATCAACCTTCTTCCACACAGCAACAACAGTATCTGTATCAGCAATCAACAACGACAGCAGCAGCAGCAGCAGGACACCACCCGCATCATGTCTCACGTATGTACGCTGCTAATAGAAAAACCATATACCCTTATATCATATCAATATTGTGGTGTATCATCTACGTTTCTGTTTACAAATGTTATTCTTATTTTTTTTTATATTGTGGTGCTACGATGTCCATGCCTGCTTTGTTTTCTTCTTCATTCTAAATTGATATGAATGTGATCATCGTTATCATCGTTAGAATCGTCTAGTGGTAATAATGTACCAACGGGAAGTAGAAGGAGAAAACGCATCAATTACACTACTACTACTACTACTACTACTGCTACTACTATCACCGCCAGTAGTAGTAGTAGTAGTGGCAATGAGCAGGAGGAGGTGGTGGAAGAGGTAGGTGGTCCGTCCTAAAATTATGATGATGATGATGGTGATGATGATGATGATGATGCTATTAGAAGCCATCATTATGAGATTAAAAACAGAGAGAGCTCTGTTTCACTATAGCTACCCAAAGCAGTCACATAATCATACGATGATGATGATGATGATAATAATGATGAGGATCATGATGACGATGGAAGATAGATGAATAAATTACACTACAAATTTCACCCTAGGACAAGAAGACGATGATGATGACAACGACAGCAGCTGGTGAACAACAGTATCCTTCTCATCAGCATCATCATCCTCCTCCCCCTTCTTCTTCTTCCCAACTGCATCATCATCATCATCATCAGCAGCAACAACAACAACAACAACAACAACAAGGGATTGCTGCAACTGATACTACTACTGCAACAACAGAAACTTCTATCTTGGTTAATAAATATTGTCTTAGTGATTATACGTTGTAGTAATAGTAAAATGGTGGTGTATGGTGATGATGTTGATGACGAATGGTGAATTGATGATATCATCTGTGTGTGTGTGTGTGTGTGTGTGTGTGTGTGTGTATGGTGATGATGTTGATGACGAATGGTGAATTGATAATATCATCTCTCTCTGTGTGTGTATGGTGATGATATTGATGACGAATGCTGAAATAATATTATCATCGAAAAGCAGGAGGGAATACCAGTGTATGATCGGTTAACCACCCTAATGCCTCCCCCGAGGAGTACCAGCGGTACTGATGCTACTACTGCTGCCTCTACTAATACTAATACTACCAATACTGTACCAACATAGATTCTTACGTATGCATAGAAGAAAGCTATTATATTGATCCTCGTTATTACACTAGAAATAATAGTAGTTCTCCTATGCATGCAAAGTCTAATAAAATAGTGATTAAAAGAAGAATGAACAAGAGCAAGAGTAGCAGCAAGGAAGAAGAAATGATAGGATGATGATGATGATGATGAGTCATTTGCGTCTTTTCTCTATAATTTTTATCATCTGAAATGATGAGTGATATAAGAAGTTATAACAATAGGGAGGACCGATCAACTTCACCAGCTGCGTACTAGTGCTGCTGCTGCCCCCCCACACTTTGCTAGTAGTAGCAGTAGTAATGAACATTCAGATCTCAGGTTTAATGATGATGATAACAAGGATTACCAGGATTACTGGACATATTGTTAATGAATTGTTCATCCTGCCACCGTCTTTTATATTCTCATCAAATAGGAAGAAGAAAATCATAAATGATATGTTTGGAAAAATCGCATCTATCGTCTATATATAATATCGGTATTATTATTATTATTCATAGGATGATGATGATGATAAAACTATGTTATCTGTATTATTTGAAACAGCAGTAGCA
>ADNK01001801.1:40000-51155 GCA_000320545.1 Bigelowiella natans CCMP2755
TATCTGTATAAAATCAAGAATAATATCACTAATGCTACCCTCTCTGAATCATAAATACTACTTTATAATTATTATTATTATTATTATTATTATTATTATTTTCTACACTAATAAAAGGCAAATGAGGAAACAAGTAGAGATGCTCAAAATGGTAATATAGTCGTCTTTGTCATCGTAGTATTAGTAGTAGTAGTATTAGTAGTAGTGGTGGTGCAGTAGTAGTAGAGGTAGCAGTAGTAGTATCAGCAATAGGATGGCTAATATATATATATATTATATCACCCACCATCACATCATCAATCAGGCCATAGAGTCAGAGAAGGAACAACAAGGACTAACAAAAGAGTGCAAGGCTTGTTTCGGAAAGTAGTAGTAGTAGTAGTAGTAGTAGTAGTATATACTACTAGAAGCTAGCAGCTAAATCCTGAATAGGGACCTACCTACCTACTCCGCGAGGGAGAATTGATTCTTTTGGATTAGCAGCAGAGTATAAAACAAATGTTTGAAGAGTAGTGGGTATTGACGACTACCTCCTTCTCCTCTTTATACATATGTAGTGGGTATTGACGACTACCTCCTTCTCCTCTTTACACATATTATATATATATATATATATATATATATATATATATATATTATTCCTTATTACTTTCTAAGGGGGTCTAAAGCTGACGTCAAATACGTGGATATGACCTCTGAAAAGGTAAAAATAGTATTAATTCCAGCAATGGAAGTAGAGTAGCATGGTGAAGAGGAAATATATGTCTGTGCTGATTAGATATTATTATGTTCAATCTCTGTCCTATACCCACCACCACCACCACCACCATCATCATCATCATCATCATCATCATCATCATAATGATAACGTTTAACTAATGTTTGCTTGCAGAATGAAGTTGATCGTGTCATCTTTGAAATGGTAATAAGAGTAGTCAGCCAGTGATTTCGAAGACTGAGTTTGTCCTCCTTCTCCCTACCGAGGAGGAGGAGGAGGAGGAGGAGGAGGAGGAGGAGGAAGGGAAACTTCTTATCAATATATTATCAAATTTTTGATGAATTTTCTGATCTGAGTACTTCTAAAAATAACATGTCATCTTCTATGATCGTGTCATCAGAGGGAGGCTCAGAAAATAAAAATGGATTGGCTAACCAAGGTAATTATCTTACTATATGCATTTTTATATATTATTTTTACTTGCTGCTGAATACTTCCTGTTAATGTTGAAACGTCTACATGATGATACATGATGATGATGATGATGATGATGATGATGACGACATGGTTATATATATATATATATATATATATATATATATATAGCAGCAGCAGCAGCAGCCATTATTATCGTCGTCTTTTTCCCTTTCTTCATTTGTAGTAGATTGCTGAGCTGCAAGCCGCACAATGTTTCCCATCATCATAACCACCATCATCATACTCACTGTTGTCATCACCGTCGTCATCATTTATTGCACTTAACTGTCTAATTACATCATCATCACTACTAGCAGCTCATAAGTGAAGGAGGAGGAGGAGGAGGAGGAGGAATGGGGGCATCGTCTTCTTCTTCTACTTCTCCTTCGTCGTCATCCAAACAGCTACCACCACCACCTCAAAAGATGATATATCAACCCCAGCAACCAGTGGTAATAAATAAATGAATGAATAAATAAATAATAGGGTTATAGATTGTTTTCGTCCTCATACAAAAAATGGAGGAAGATATACACCATCAAAGTAGACCGAGAAAACAAGTATTCTTCTACCAACAAAGCATTCCATCAAACATAATGAATAGCTCTCATCACATTTGCCATACCTAATTTTAATTATCACAACGAATACGTGGTGTAGATGGTATAGATTCTATTGATGGTTGGTACTTGAGCAGCATCACTTAGCTTATAAAGATAATAATGCTGCTGCTGCAGATGATTATGATGATTTATTTATGATGAAAATAGTAGGCATACTACTAAAATATTATTCTAATTTGCTGTTATTATTCTTTTTCTTGTTGTTTTTCCTACTTCTTTTCCTTGTTCTCTCTTCGTAATTTCCCCCTCATCATCATTATCATCATGATCATTATCAGATTTCTGCTGCTGTATCGTCATCATCTACCTCGTCTCCCTTGGCAAGAACGATAATATCCACGATTTTTAAGGACGTAATATGATGAGAATGATGATAGATGATGATGATGATGATGATGATGATGAAGAAGAAGAAGATGAAGAAGACGTAAAAGAAGAAGGTTGACTGAGTCATCTCTCGTGGTTGTGATGACGTTGTATTGGTGCTGCTCTCTTTTTCTTCTTTTTGTAGGCTCTTTATCGGAATGAACGTGCTTGCTCACATTTAGAAAGCCTCAGCGACTGCCTCGGTAGTAGTAGTAGTAGTAGTAGTAGTAATAGTAGTAGTAGTAGGAGGAGGAGGAGGAGGAGGAGGAGTTGTCGTTGTTTTCATGGTAGCAGTGGTAATCGATAGCAAACATAACGATTGATCATTAGAGTCACTAATACAAGGATCACGTTTGCCGGCATCATCATTATCAACATCAATATCATCATCATCATCATCATCATCATCATCATCATTGCCACCACCACCCCCATCACCAAAACTATACTCAATAACAAACAACCAGATTTGTGCCCTCCAGCAAGATTTTTGGCGTGGGCTCTGGGGCATGATGCAGCCCCTCCGAATAGGGTAGTAGTAGTAGTAGTAGTAGTAGTAGCAAAATGATAACAAGTAGTAATAATGGAGAATGCTTCTATTGCAGGATCCACGTGGGATTTGGATGCGTTTGTGGGTAAATGAGTTAGGTCTTAAAGAATCAAAAGTACTTCAAATTGAATCGATGAGAAGTTTATGTCGCACACTAAGATTGACTGCCCACCAGATAAGACATGCTCTTAGGGTAGTAGTAGTAGTAGTAGTAGTAGTAGTAGTAATGGTAGTCTATACCAAAATAGTCGTGTTAGTGACGACGATAGAACCACTCATCACAACAGCAAGAAATATCCTGTTTCACAACTCACACACAACAAACCGATCGATATACAAGAAATAATAGGTCATGTGAAATAATTCTCCCTTTGATTATTTTAGTTTTTGTTTAATAGAACTAGTGTTCTCTATCCCTTCGTTCTTTTAATATTTATACTTACTCTCTTAATATACTTTGATTGATGATACATATCAGCAGCAGCGGTATCCTCAGACAGTAACAGTAGGAAACATATCAACAGTAGCAGCAGCAAGTAGTAGTAGCAGCAGCAGCAGTCGTCATCATCATCACCCTCTCAGTTTAGCACTAGTTAGACGAGGAGAAGGAGGAAGAGGAGGAGGGGAAGGAGGAGGAGGAGAAGGACAAGAGCTACCACAACAGCATGGGCAGCAGCAGTCATCGTTGTCTTCTTCGTCGTCCTCATCGTCTCAACTGGCACAAGGAATCCTCTCACGGTAACAAACAGAGGCTATAGTGAAACGATAGTGCTACTGAAACCAACAAATAGCAGCGAGAATACATGGTAGTTTTATGCATATCATCCATAAACGCGTTGTAATTGCGATTTAAAGTTAAAACGAGATTATTTACAGCAGTAACAGGTTGAGAATGCAAGTAGGAAGGAATGTTGAGAATGATGATGATGTTGAGAATGCAAGTAGGAAGGAATGTTGAGAATGATGATGATGATGATGATGATGATGATGATACTAATATGGCATTGATGAGAATGATGGTCTCGATGCGGGAAAAGAGTTGTCCTCTTTACATTTTACCGATTTTTCTCTTCTACTTCTTCTTCTATTTTACATGTTCTTTGTTAGTGCCAAAGCCGCTACCAACATCACATCCAGTAGTACAAACATAGCTAGAAGGAGAAGCACCTTATCTGCTACTGCATCTTCGTCATTTACATCGTTATTTCCTAGCACCAGCACCAGCACCAGCAGTAGCAGTAGCAGCTTACAAGCTTTGGAAATAGAATGCCTAGAAAGGTAATAACTACAACGAACGATGACTTTAATCTCCATATTTTTCCATGACTTTCTGATGTATTTTTCAATACCTTATCCCCAGCTAGTGTAAAACTAGCCAGAATTGGTATGAGATCACTATTGCAAGCGCTTGGTGATCAATCTCTACTACTGCCACTTTTCACTACTTCAGAATACGACGTATTCTAAGTCCTATAGAAATGATACGCTTTTGTGTTTGGGCAAACCAGGTAGGTGATAGGAGGAGGAGGAGGAGGAGGAGGAGGAGGAGGAGGAGGAGGAGGGGGGGGGATAGAACATAGTGGGATATCTGCTAAGCATCAATTCTTGTTGCTAATGTTTGTTTCAGAATCGTCTTACAATGCTAATGTTTGTTTCAGAATCGTCTTACAATCGCGGCTTTAGATTTGCAATGAGGTCTACTGCTGCAACAGAAACGTATCGAGAGAAATTCATGATGATAGCAAAAAGCAGATACATTCCAGCACTTCTAGCAAACTAAGCATAATCCTCGTTTTGCATTTCCCTTTTGGGATTCACGTTTTAAGCATGTGGATAGGTTTACATACAATGAACATGTTGGAATGCAAAGTCATGTTAGATAATTTACCTTTTTCCGCTTTGGTGTGATCCAGATGATGACATAAGTGCACATTCTTCCCACTTTTTTTCCATGTGCCAAGTGTCTACCCATCCATCCTAGCATTTCCCCGCCCTTCAAGAACAAGTAGTGAAAATTGAATGCAATTGTCAGTGCATCTTCTCGCAGTGGTTGCTGCTGAACAGGATGTTTGCCAACATCAAGATTTGAAACAAATTGAAACAGATTCTAGAAACATGATTCAACAATTTCGAAGGATCCGCCTCAAAGCATCTGTCACTGCACACATGCATGCATGCGCATTGAAGTGCATGCTCGTGCTGGCTAGCTGGTGCGCATCAGCTGCTGATCCACAAGGTGACAGGTCTAATGGAGGCATGACGCGCGGCGAATTTGAGCAGCTAGGAGCAGAAATGGTGAAATAAACAATTGCTAAGTCCTGCTACGCTTCGATTCGAATTGTGGGTGATTCGACATGTTGCGCGAGATTCCAATGGACATCATGTGCGACCTATAGCTACTTCGCTTTCAATTTCATTTTGATTGCAAAACAATGGACATGTGCTACACATGCACGGCATTGTTGTGTCTATTGTCAAACCACTGATGATGGTCACCACATGTTGCTGACGACACGCAATGGGCTGCAATCAATGTCAATGGCGATGCTGGCGCACATTGTCAACATGGCGCTCTCATGCTAGCATGCTCTTCCAATGAACGATCGCACTACCACAGCTAAAGGTGCATACATGCAGAGTGTGCGTCACATCATCTCTGTGAACAAATCATTCTTTGCTGTAACGAACTTTGAATGTGAAGAACAGACATCAATGCACATGCCACTATTGGAAAAACATCACATCGAAACCATTAGCATCTACATCGCTACGCACAATTCTTAATCTTTCTTTCCTCTTTTAACAGCCTTCCTATATGAAGCCATAACACGCTGCTTGACCCCGCTAGCAGTTTTTGCGACAGCATTTATCCCTTCTTCAACCTATCAATGATATAATGCAAAGATTGTTTGACCAATTCGCCGTAAAGTTCATTTCTCACTTATATAAATTACCTTCCGCCTTGCAATTTTGCCCCCTACCGTAGTGAGGTCAACACCATCCACTGAATTTGCAGGGCTTACCACTCTATTGTGATTGTTGTACACTCTCTTACTACCTGGGAAAAGAAGAAGAAGAAGAACAATGAGGTTGCGAAGGATTGAAGATTACTACCACTCATAGCATACCACCGTTTGATCGTGAGTTGTTGTATAGTCTCGACATTTCCATTTCCGCTCCTCTATCGCCCCTTCTTTTTTTCTTCGCTTCATCTTCCTGTTGTTTTCTTTTCATTTCGGCTTGTGCTTGTGCTCTCCGAGCCAGGGCCTGTGCTAAGGCAGGGTCAACATGCTCTACTACTACTCCACCGTGAGAATTTCGACCCTGGAATGATTGTCGCTTGAAAGCCGAAAGTACTACTCCGATAAAAAACAGCATGAAAAGAAGCGACATCATCTCGTCAGCTTGTTTTTCTTGCATCTCGTGAAGTTTCTGTAATTGCTTGAGCGCTTTGATGGGATCGTTGATTGCTGACGGATGAATACCCATTCCTTTAGCCATGCCTGGGATGTCTGGCATCTCTCCAGGACCTAAAACCTTTTCCTCAACTACTTTAAATACGTGGCCATCTTTATCACGCATGATCCGTTCCATATGCATAACAGTCTGCCCCCTCTTGCCACCTGACCCTCCTCCACCACCACCTGGAAATCCTGGTGGAGGGCCAAATCCAGGAGGAAACCTGACGACACAAATAAAAATAATACTAACAACAACCACCAATACACTCATTTTGCTGTCTGTCTGTCTGTCTGTCTGCCTGTCTGTTTACATTAGCATACATTCGTCATATGGGGCATAGTAGTAGTAGTAGTAGTAGTAGTAGGAATAGTAGTAGTAGGAATAGTAGTAGTAGTAGTACCCGAAAGGCGAACCCCCCATAATTATGTGGTGCTTATGCTTCAAACGGCCACCAGCCCTGCCATCAAATGGCCCTTCTCCATTGAATATAATTCCGGGAGGTCCTCCCTGTTTAGTAATGACATAAAAGCAAACATGTGATGATGAATGGACTAAAATACAAGAATTAACTTTTCAAATAATCACATTTATTTCTATTCATTATATCCTCTGTTTTCCAGATGCTGCTATATTATTATTATTATTATTATTATTATTATTATTACCTGCTGAGACATTGACTGTAGAATATCTCCTATTATAGCACCCATTGGACCAGGAATTTGATGATCCTTCATTATCTCACGGAAGATATCCATGGGATCTTGAAAAACGTTCTCCCCTCCCTTCTCCCCATTCTTGTATTTTTCTGGAGATCTAACTTGATCATATTTTTTTCTTTCGTCCTCGTTACTCAGTACTTGGTATGCTTCAGCAACCTTGTTCATACAACATGAAATGAATAAAATTATATCAGTAATCGTATCACCTAAATTCATGGGAACCTGGTTGAAAAATTTCTCCATAATTTCTTTCTTTCCTGGTGAGTTTCGATCTAAAAATATAACATAGGTAATGGCTTACTGCCCCCCCCCTTCGACAGAGATCACTTCTGGCTGGCATTGGGAGCTAACGGTTGATGTTTGGCAGTTGTACCAGGATGATACTTTAGTGCTCTTTCACGATACGCCTTTCGAATGTCAGAATCTGTGGCCCCCTATAGGTGATCAACAGCACATATTAATTTAACACAAGTTCTATAAAGCAAAAAATCTGTCACATGTGCGTTTCTCAGGCGGCTTGTAACTGAATGTGCCAGTTGAAAGGTTTATTACTGAATTTACTCCTAGAACTTCGTAGTAATCCTTGTTTTCGTCGAATACTTCTTGATCTGACTCAGATTCCGGGTCATCTTCAACAATGTGATGTACAGGTATTTTTTCTTTGACGGCAGCTTTTGGAAGATCTTTAGATGTTGTCGCACTGGGATCAGAAGGATGAGGAATCGGAGGATGCTGCTGTTGATCTTCTACGTTAGAATCCATAGGAGACTTCTCTGGCTGCTTCTTGTCCTCCGTGTTTGGGCTATCACTTTCATCGAGTATTAGGGAGCTACTACTACTACTACTACTACTACTATCTTGAGGGCTGCCTCTTCCACCATTTGCTTGAGTCGTAGTAGTAGTAGGTGTAGTAGTAGTAGTAACGTCTCCATCATCTGCCTTTGTTGCCATTCCCTTTGCAGCTTTCTCTTTCAGTTTAGAGCCTAGCGGTTTCTTTGGCATCTCATGTTTAGATTCTTCCATACCTAGTGAATCATCATTGCTTGAAGCTTCGAAGGTCTCGGAGGCATGCGTTGGCCCCTCATCAGTAGTTTCAGGTCTTACCGCTGATGATATACGAACAATGTCAAACAGCATCATGGCAGTTTCAAAGTAGGGTAATCACTAGCACCCGTTTCTTTAAACATGAATAAACGTTGGCATAGGATGATTTTGGTCAACATGAATACACGTTGGCATAGGACGATTTTGGTCACCAAGTCTCTCCCCTTCCTGATCGGATGATGACGCGATGGATGACTCCACCAGGGCAGATAGAAAAAAAAGAAAGACAATAAAAAGCCGCTTTCTCCTCATCATGCCTCTTGGGTCCAACTACATTAACGAAACAGTAAGAACATAGGTGAATTTTAAGGAAAACTTGGTGACGTCGTCCATCATTACGCGCCACGCTGTGCAAAGAGCCAGCAATTTGCATTCCGCAATTTTAGCAGAATATTGAGCAATGTACAATCTTTCAATTTTGCATTCTGTGTGCAATTGGAAACCTTGCCTTCAGGCTCCACAAGAATTCGCAAGGGTACGACGTGATTAATTTGCGATTGGAATTTCTCTCTTCGCGTGTTTGAGTCAGCACCATCTCCGCAAATCTCCATGTTGTCTCCGAAAGCCTCCAAGAGTTTCCCGAAAGCGCTGGCCAGGTTCGTTCAGCGTCTTGTTTGATCCTTGTCGCAGATGAGGTGATGCCCACACAAAATTCGCGGAAATTTCCTCGTCCCCGTCCTCATTGGTCAGGCCGAGGCAACACATTGCATGCGACAATTTTAATGTGAAGTTTTCATGGTGGAATTCTCCTTTGCGGTCTAGGGATTCGGTCCCACATTGTTTCGAAAAGGATCGATGAAACTAGAGCAGGGTGCAACTCGAGATGATCACTGGAGTTTCCTTCAACTCCCAAAGTGAGGCAGGTCACTGAATTTTCGACATCGTGCCAGAGTCACAAGGATGCTGCCATTGTGACACCAATTCATTGGTGCAATCCACAACTTTCACTTCTGGATCAGAGTGAGCGCAAACCAGCAGTTGACAGTGGCGAGGCCCATCACTGTGGTCTGAGCCAGAGAGGTCTGGGGATGTGCATGAACAATGACGGTGCGCGGCATGTGTGCATCACGACACTTCGCACTGCACGTCGCCTCCAACCAGCTGGATCTTGCCGTTCGTGACAAGCGCATGCGTGCTGGCATGGCTGGTCCAGCGGTCCAGTGACCTCCAGTTCCAGTGATGTGGACACTGCGGTCACAGCAACAATCCCACAATGCACTTGCTTTCTGTTGCTAGCTGGCCAGTGCAGCAGCAGCTGCCACGTGCTGCCATGCACGTGACACGTGAGTGTGGAGACGCACGTGAACTTGGAAGTGAGATCGAAACATCCGCTGTGCGTGCGCTGCACTTGTTCAGGCACTGTTCATCTGTCCATGCCAGCATGCGTTGAGCGTGCACATCATCAGAGCGCATGAGCGGAAAGACAAACTTGAATGACCACAACGTTTTGCAAGCCATGCAGCAAGCGTGATGATCACAAAGTGCCGTCAGGTGTGCCGTGTCGATGTCCACATCGCATGCATGCATGTCGTTTGTGGTGTGCATGCTGGCATGCTGGCGCATGCTGACCAGTGCTGCCATGGCTTGCATGATTGTTGGGTTTTGTTTCACACGTGCAACACCGTGTGTGCTGTGTGCTTGACACGAAGCTGGTTCGTGCTGCACTGACAAATTGATGCACGACGCACAGCGATGGATCGTTGTGTGTGTGCACCGTGCTGGCGTGTGTCACAGATTTGAGATGCGCATTGCTGTGTCCATCATTGTGACGCAATCGCAGCGACAAACTTTGCACGTTGGAATCACTGCATGCTGAAGCTCAGCCATGCCCATTTTTTCCACTTTCAAACTGCAACAACTTGAACTTCTCGCTCAACGTGACACGCGTGTGAGTGGATTCGTTCAAAGTGAAGTGACAGGTGCATCAGCGACGTTGGGCAAGCTTCTCAGCTTCTGTGAAGAAAGCACTCACCTGAGACGTTGGTGAAGCAATGTGCAAAGTTGTTGTCTTGCATCATCCTGCTCCTTGTTCCATCCACATCCCAGCACCAGGAAGGACATCATCACCGATCACGTGCAAAGTTTTCTTCTCACCAGCTTTTTTTTGACACGACGTTCACCTTGTTTCGTTTCTGCACGCTGTGCGTGAGTTCAGGAGAAGTGTGGTTGGTGTGCTTCGTCTCAGTTCGTTCCACCCAGCGATCAACCTGTCGAAGTGTCAGCAGCACCTCGCTGAGTTCCAATTTTGAAACGTTGAAATCCTTTGTCAATTTTGGAGAAAAAGGAAGAAATCAAGCTTCTTTCTGGCATCATTGCTTCAATCATGGGCGGGCCTGGTCCCAAATTCTTGACATCTTCCAACCTTCTTTTCAAGTCCTGGTGAGCTTTGTCGGCAGCTGTGGCTTCTCTGAAGGCATTCTTCTGTCCGCAATGTGCAGCAGCAAAGGATGGCGAAAATCGCATGGGATCCACTGAGCCACTGCTAGACTGGCGGATGAGGAGGACAATGACGATGGTGATTCTCCAACTTGCGGACCTGCTGCTGCTGCTGCTGCTGCTGAAGGTTGTGAAACACTGTGATTTTCAATGCCACTGTCATCGTGATTTGCATTGTGATCATCGTTGTGTCCAGGTGGCTTCCTTGAAGATTCTTCCTCTCGTTGTTTGCTGTTTCGTTCTCCTCTCAACTTGTTTTGTCGCGACGCAATCGAGGCGATTTCTCTCCCTTGTCCTGCTCCAATTCCTTTTTCGCCTTTTCCCTCTTCCTCCGCTGCCTTGTCATCCACGTGTTCTCTCCTGACCTCTTTGATGAGCGCTTTTGCCTCGAATCGTTGCACGTCCAATGCTCTCTGCTTCTCAAACTCGTGATGGGCAGACTGCACTCGTTTCGGTGTGAGCTTGCCAACTCTTTCTCTGTTGTCAGCGTCATCGTCTTTTTCAATGCCACTTTTCTGGTCCTCCTCCTCCTCCTGCTGCTGCTGCTGTGAGGCAGAGTCACATGAAGGATGATGTGAGTTGGGTTAGGGTTAGGGTTAGGGTTAGGGTTAGGGTTAGGGTTAGGGTTAGGGTTGGGGTTAGGGTTAGGGTTAGGGTTAGGGTTGGGGTTAGGGTTGGGGTTAGGGTTAGGGTTCGG
>ADNK01001799.1:0-20340 GCA_000320545.1 Bigelowiella natans CCMP2755
CCCCCCCCACCTAACAATTTATGTCAATACCCTCGTTTTGGCTGGCCACGGGGTTGGGAAAAAGAAAAGTGTGTCCATTCAGTGTGAATATAAAAAATTTTTTTTATTAAGTTTTTACTCCTTCCCCGTTTCTCTTCTAGGGCCATAGGCATGCTATTCAAGAGGTGATGATTTGCTCCTCTCTCAACAACGGTATCAATCAGCTTATCTCCGTCCCCCCCCCCCCCACACACACACACGTTCGATGAAATAAAATAGGATATCCGCGTAGAGAGGTACTAAAGAAGAACTACCGGTTCGTGTTTACCTCTAATCATCCTCTTCATCAGGGGGTATAGAAGAGATACGCGGCGTATTGGGATCTATCATTCCCCAGCAACAGCGAGAGCATCAAGCACGACACGCAGACGGACGGGGGGGGGAACGGATGGCTCAAGGCAGAAAATCCAAACAACAGAGCACCGTACCTAGCAGCTCTGCTAGAAAGCCGCGCGAAAGGGGAAATAGCAGTGATAGTCGTACAACTGCCAGCAACAGGGTTGTATGATGAGACTAGGAGATAGAGAGAGAGAGGGGGGGGGGGGGGGGGAGGGAGGAGTATTCAATAGACACGTACTTAGCACATGCGCTTCTTGCAGAAGAGAGAGAGAGAGAGAGAGAGAGAGAGAGAGAGAGGAAAGCTGCACCGACTGATGTTTATTTTCAAATATGAAAGAAATCGAAACGGGACCGCGACGAGCTCAGGAGAAAGATCCGAGGTAATCGACCATCTTCATCTCTGTATGTAGCACTCTTCTGATAATCCAACGTCGGGTAGGCATTAAGCGAGAGAGTGTGTGTGTGCTTTGCTAAAGCTATCAATATGTACACACACACACACACACATGTATATATATATATATATATATATATATATATTTATATATTGTGAAGAATTGCCACTTCATCATGAGCATAATCATTAGCTCACACTGACTTTTTTGAACAATTCATACGCGGCAGAACGAAGGGAGAAAGGCTTCACGGGCGGTGGAGGTGACAATGCTAGTAGTAAGACTCGAAAGAATCAGGTAAGCAGCAATGGGAGTGGTGACCGAGCGGCGTCATCGTCACCTTCGTCGTGGTGGCGGGGATCATCTTAAAACCATGCTTCAAGCTATGAACAGCGAAAGCTACTCATGTTTATGATCCTACTGCTACTGCAGCCGACAATGCCGCACGTATCGTATCTAAGGCGCCCGAAGCCAGACAGCGCCAAGAACTATGTAGCTATGTAGCATGTATTGATGATAGGCAAGTGCGGTAGCTACGGGCATGACGTTAATATTACAAAATAAATCTCATATGTATAGGCAAACTGTGTCTATTGTGGCAAAGCCAATTGGGCATGCGACAAAACACAGCTAGTGCCACAATCATTTCATTTATGACCGTCTCACATGTGCAAACAGGCGGTACACGCGTTGTTAATTCCATAATTTTTCCATGATGCACGAGAAATTCTGCTATGTGGGCAATGGCGCGATGCTCTGCTGTGGATTTTTGCCATGTCATTTTCAACAGTGATCATTTTCACAGAAGACGTGTGATGTGCCTGTGATTTTCATCATGTCGTTCTAGCAATTTAGTTCAGCAGTGGGTCGGTGGTCAGTAGACAAATTTTCATGTAGCGCATTTTCGCAATTTTGGCTACCGCGAAAAATGGGGAAATGAAATGTGGCTAGGAGGGGCATGGTTGTCACCCAGTAGCATCGCAACGTCTAGAGCACAAAAAGATGAAAGCGCACAGATGAGCCTTGCGGCACCCCCTGCTGCACTGCCCTACTGTGACTTGCTCTGAACTGCAGCATATGTTTATTCGCATGCACACAAAGCTATCAATTCAAATTCTTGCTTGACATTCATGACATGCTTGCTCATTGCTTGATCACTCACAGCTTACCTAGCAATGCGACTACATGGACTTCAATTTCATTCTTGTTACATAAAAACATTCACTTCAATACATGGCTATCGTGTAACGAACATGGCACTTGTTTGAATACGCAGCACGCTAGCACGGCACAAGATAAGATTGGCAATGATGACAAACTCCATCATAATTTCACCATCTTTATCACACGATGTAGGCCTTGATATAGCAGCCAACAATCATCATTCATATGCTCTTCCATCATCACCATCATGGCCTCCGCCCCCGAAGTCATCCATAATGCTTCCGGACAATGGCGGCGGACCGGTGTTGAGAAGGCCTGGAGGAGCCAACGCTTGATTCTGAGAAGGCTGATAGTGCCGCTGTTGGCCACCCGCAAAATCTCCCTGCATGTTGTTTGGCATGGGTCTATCTGGAGGCATATACTCATCACTATGGGGGGGGAGAGGGTATCTATACGGTTGACTCTGCGACGGGGCATAATTATCTCGGTCTCCATTGCCTCCACGACTCCCCCCGTCGTAATCTGCATAGTCATAAGACTTGCCGTATTCCACTGCATGGGGAGGGGGACGGCGGCTACGATGGGGCGGTG
This sequence comes from Bigelowiella natans CCMP2755, assembly GCA_000320545.1. Lineage (NCBI taxonomy): Eukaryota > Cercozoa > Chlorarachniophyceae > Bigelowiella > Bigelowiella natans. The sequence goes on from ADNK01001799.1 coordinate 2,529, forward strand.
ACCTTATTCTGGATCGCTGCCATTCTTCTTCTCTGGTTCGAATAGAAGACTGCTGGTGCTGACTAGGTAACATCGCCCCCCCCCTATCATTGATGCTGCCGTCAGTTGAGTATGCACTGCTACGAGCACTGCGACGGCGGTGATCTTCGCCTTGAAAAGGAGGGGCGTGGTGTGAATGAGGGGGAGGATTATTTGGACGGACTAGCCGAGGGTCCTCATCTCCTCTCCCCCTCCCTATGTTATCAGGTATCATCATCACGTCTGGATGAGGGGGAGGATGGTCAAGGAGGTTTTTCTGAGAGGCAGGAGGGGGGAGGGGGTCATAGTTGAATCTTTGGGTTTCCCCACCCCTTTGGAACCTAGGGTTGTAGAAGGAAGGCGGCGAAGAATATGGTGGAGGAGGGTGACGATATTCTGGGGGGTACTGCATCTCGAAGTCCCTTCTTTGGGTAAAATGCTGGTGTTGATGCTGTTTCTGATGCTGACGATACTGCTGATGATGGTGATGCTGCTGCTGATGGTATTGCTGCTGTTGATGGGCATGCCAGTGCTGATTTTGGTCATCATAATAAGGGGATCGTGACTGCGCAAAACCCCCAGCAGCCGCGTCTTCCTCATGCATCATCATCATTCCATCGCCTTCCCCCTCTTCATTATTATTATTCCCCTCTCCCCCGTAAGTGTACCGAGGGTGCTGATGCTGCACCTGATACCCGCTGCTGCTTGGGTGGGGCATATAGGAATCAGGATACGGAGCTGGGGGGCGGTGGAAAGTACTCTTATCCGCCATGCCAGCCATCTCAGGGTGATGATGCACGGGGGGGGGCGGGTAGCGATTCTGATTGCTTAGCCGCGATTTCTGCTGCTGATGCTGCTGCTGCTGCTGCTGATGGTGCTGGTGTAGTAGAGGTGGTGGCTGATAAGCTGTGGTTTCCGATTGATAGTGCCTTAGTTCTCTTTCCATTCTTCCTCCTGTCGCTGCTCGTGGCAAATGGCTGAAACTGCGTCCTGTCCTCCGATCATTTCCCCACTGAGCGCCAGGGTGTCCGTCAGCATTCACGCCACCAATGCCCATACTACTGCCTTCTTTGCCGATATGGTTTCTTCCCCCCCCTTCCTCCTCCTCCTCCTCCTCCTCTTCTGAAGGAACCATCTCGCCTTCTATTAAACTATTTGGCTTTGGTGTCAGCGGCAAAGAAGCACTTCTTTGCTGCCCGTCCTCTTCCTTTCCCTCCTCCTCTTCCTCTCCTTCCTCGCCGCCCCGTGCAGTGCTCGCTGATAGGTGATCGGTCGGCGGCGGAAGGGCCGGGGGTTGATGCTCCTGCTCGCCAGCATGGGTATCCTCTCTTTCTGTATTTTCCGGAGAGGGTTGCAGTTTTGACCTAGTCACAGATGTAGCAGGCTTGTCATCATCCTCATGCCCCTCGGATCCCTGCTTCGAGCGGTTGCGGTGTTGGCGGTGGCGGCGGGTGGCAAACCTAGGCGCGGAGGGGGGTCGCGGCCTTCCTTGATGCAGCTTCAGGAAATCGTCGGAGTCTGTGTTGTTAGCGTCCTCGCTGTGTATGTATATTGGAAACCAACAAACGACGATCACGGCGCCGGAGTTAGTGAATTGCGAAGAACGGGTTCATTGTTTTCGGGTGATGAGACAGCACAATCCTTCCTTGCGGAAGGAGGAATGAACAGTGACATGAAACAGCGAAAGCGCTACTGAAAGAACGGCAGTAGAAACGAGATATATTTGTGGGCGTATGTTGCATCCATATGTGTCTGAGTTACGTCTTTGTTTTCTTCTCTACTTATTTCATTGGATATCATCCATGAAAATGTGATGAGTAGGGCAAATCAAAAAAGGCCATTCGTTTTAGATAATCAAGGGGTGGATTCCAATCGGTCGATTAAATTACTATGAAAAGAAACGGCCCCTTAAGCTCGCCAGCCTTTTCACACACACACACACAAATGTACAAATGAGAGTGAAAGCGGGGATTTGGACACGTTTGCTATCTTGCTATCTCCACTAGTAGGAGCAGTAGCAACATCAACAGGAAAACCAGAAGAAACGACAAGGACACGCGTTTCCACCTCCTTCACCACCACTACAACAACAACAACAACAACAACAACAACAACTACAAATTCTACAACTACTACTATTACTACAACAACTACTACTACTACTATGGCAAACAACCGCTCGTTCTCCCTCTCGCTCGCGCTCTCATCCTCGTACACCAAGCTGTAGTCGGAAATCCCATAGTGAGCAATTGTGCGATGGTCCTGCAAGCGCCGCCCCTTAAACCATATGTACTGTGGCAGGTAGGCCTCGCGTTGGTACACGAGCACTTTGATGTCGGAGATATGATCTCCCTCGTCGAGGAACACGTCGCGGTCACTTCCAGTCAACGTGCGGACGAAGAAGCGCACAGGGCGGCGAGGAGGCTGATACATATAATCCTGCAATTCCTTCTGCTCGAATGGATCCTCTACCCAGCTGTCCGGGGGCATTGTCTTCTCCTGATGTAATAATAATCATGATGATAATAATATTAATAGCAATTAATACCGATGGTTATAAATATTACTTCACACCGAACCCCCCCCCCCCCCCTCTCATTTGTCTACCCTCCCTGCCCTCTCCCAGCACGGCTATCAATATATCGTTCATTCTTCTGATTTACCGGGTCGAAGGCAGACACGTAGGCATCGTCCCTGAAGCGCACTGCCCACGACTTAGCGCCTGGCCCTCCGATTTTGCACGCCCGGAGAGCCTCAACATACGTGTCCTCTTCCCGGAAAATACCTAATCGATGAGGCACAATAAACACGACGACGACGAGGATAATGATGATGATATGGCTAGATTACGATGGTGCTAAAAACTGCACGGGACGAGTTTGATGGATATATGCTTGTATGTGCTAGAATAGGGTAAAGCGACCTCTAAGCTTCATGTGCTGTGTCAGCTCTATTGCTGCTTGCCACGCCTTTGGTAAGTGGGTTGTAATTTGTGGTAGAAACGAGCGAATGAGGGGTGACAGCAGAAGGAAAGTAGGAGAAGAAATAGAAATGGGGAAAAGGTGGAGAAAAGAGCTGCGCTTTAGATTTGCGAGACTCCTCCTAGACCACACTCATCCTCATCGTCATTATAACTTCACCACAGTGATTAGAGCTAGATTCCATTGCTCCTTTACCTTGGAGTTGACCGCCGAAGCTATGACGGGAGTGTAGCAACTTGCATCCAGCCGAAACGTCGCCTTTCGAATCGCTCTCATGATCTGTAAAAAGGGTTGATCAAGAAGGAGGGGAAATCAGGGAAATCGCGCTCTCGCACAAATATGCGCGAGTTGATATAGGAGGCAACAAGAAACATATTGAGGATGTAAAAGGTACGACAACCAAGTCGCCGCGACCGGAAACCATTGGCGATTACATAACAATCAGAGTCTCGCAAAATTGCATGATTTAAACCCTCTCTCTCCCTCTCTCTCTCTCTCTCTCTCTCTCTCTCTCTCTCTGTGTGTGTGTGTGTACGCGCTCGCGCGCGTGTGAGAGCTCTTCCTTTTGAAACGACCTGGATCCCACGCTGCCACTCACCATGAGGCCTCATCGCTTCTAGAACCTAAAGAAAGCGTAGACACACACACACACACACACACACACACACACACACAACACACAAGACCAACGTGCATGTGTGTGTATCTTGGCCTTCAACCCACGAGCGCCGAAATTTGAATGTTTTACCTTGTGAAAGAAGATAGGGCGGGGGCGATCAGGCAAAACTTTGGCTGATATTCGCAGTATATCAAGCGCAACGCGCCATTGTCGGGCCTTAGTGCAGCCGTCGAGGCATGCTTCGAAATCCTTTAACCTAAGAATTTGGCTGACTTTCAATAGATCCTCGAATTTGGTGAAGACAATCGCACACACACACACACACACACACACACACACACATCGCACACGTTCACGTAAAGTCATATCCATACCTGACTGCGAGGTTCCGCTCTGCTTGCGTGCGGAGGAGTGACACAGCCTTCTCCCATTTACCGTCGCGGAAAAATCCCTTCATCGTCAACGAGTATATACCGTGTACTTTTTCTTCCATGCCCCCCAGATCTTCTCCCCCCCCCCAACCGTCGTGGTAGGTTTTATGTGAAAACTCATCGCCTTGCTGATTAATGCCTAGAAATGTTTCCCCCAGGCTTGTCGCGAGCGCCGAGTGATTATGTGCGAGAAGAGTTCGCAGCAGCTGAAGTAGAGCGCGATGATGGCAACACAAACCACACAAACGTATCCAGTTTCAAGCTGTGCATCGTGAAAGAAACAATTACGGCACGAGGGAAAGACACCTGAATTTTGGTTTGAATATCAACGTCCACATGGTCCTCTTCTTTGCTGGCTTTTAAGACTTCCAGAGCCTCGCACCAAGCGCCTTTTTTTAAACGATTAAGGGTTGGATAGGGGGGCGAGGGGTACGATGAGCTCTTCTACTTTGTTCACCCATTGTATCACAGCCATTTTCGGGGTAGATTTTGAATCAAATTGACGGAAATCGCAGGGGAGTGGGACACAATAGTATATCATCTTGCTTGCAATAGCCAACATACCTTCTTCAGCTAGGCTATGAACGGCCACGGATGCAATACGGATGTGTGGCGTGAGGCCGAGGGACCTTTTCGGATCACGGCTGCGAGAGCTTATCCAGGCGGCCAACACCTTATGAAATAATGCTTATGATTTATGACAGAAACACCAGCAGAACCACCACCGCCGCCGGTAGCAGAAACAACAACAATACGATATTTACGAGCACGCACACACACACGCAGAGAGAGAGAGAGAGAGAGAGAGAGAGAGAGAGCGAGAGAGAGGAAGAGAGACCTCCCGAGATTCCCCGTGATGATTCTTATCATTCATCCAATCCACCACGTCGTCTAACAGCAGCCGCTTGCCTTTCTTCTTGATGTCCACGAGCGGATTATAGTGCTGGGGGTCAGGGACCTTGAACCAGTATTTGGGCACTTTGCCCTGGTAATCGTCCGGCACGTAGCCGTAGCCACCGAAGGCGTCTAAATATCCCTGCTGGGAGTAGTTGAAGTATCTCCTCCACGTGTTTGTATAGGTATCAGGCCGCCATTGGTCGAGTGGAGGGGGCCAGGACGAGGTCATGTTCAGCTGAATATATAAGGTGGGGAGGTGGACATCAAAAACAAACAAAGATAAAATCTGAATTACGACGACAATGATGATGATGATGATGATGATGATGATGAGGAAAAGGGCGACAGAGTCATAATCACAAATCGATAATTGAGAGAAACGGAGCCATCGCTCGTTCTTTCGCTATTACCACTTCTTCTGCGTAGCGGTTGGCTTTCAACGCCTCTTCGTACCTTTGTGGAGAAAACGACATACACAAACAACAGTAGTAATCACAATACGATCAGACACGGACGCTTTCCAGTAAGGAAACGTACACGCTCGCAAGTGCACAAAACACGTACGATAGTAGCGTCAGCTGCTCGGCAAGAGGGCCAGTCTGCCATTCGACAACGTAGAGTGCGACTCGCGAGAGCCGCTCGCGCCCTCCTCCTCCTCCTCCTCCTCCTCCTCCTCCTCCTTTTCCATTTGTATCGCTGCCTTTCTCAGCAGCCACGTAGAATAGCTCATCCTCAGTTTTCGGGACAGGGAAGGAGTAAGGAAGTGCGACCTCGTCTCCTGCTCTTTCCGTCGGTCTGTGCGCGTTTTCTGGGTCAATTCGCCACGTTTCCCCTCGGCTTCCGTGGGCATCGAAGTACTCCCTTTTCTTCATCTTCGACCTGCTGCTCAATTTTGTATGATCGCCCCTCTTCTTCATCAACGCGAGATCTGGGATCGGCGGTGGGGGGAGGGGGTCGCCGGGAGATTTGAGCCATTTGAGCACCGAGGACTTGTTGGCGGCAATTGTTTCGTTGGCGAGAATGAACCCTCTCACCTCCCCCGTACTGGGAACCAGCCGCCCCCCTACTGCTTGGACCTGCAGACGAACAACGAAATCAGCGAGCTACAGAGAGAGGAGAGGAGAGGAGAGGAGAGGAGAGGGGGGTGTGATGTCGGAGGACAGTTGATAATGTAGTGATGACGACGAGAAATCCATGTGGGATGTGATTGTGATAACGGATGAATTCAGCCTAGAAAGGCCGTTCAGTAACACGGCTGCTGCAATAAAACAAGAGCTATTCTCTGTCGATCATGTCGGAGTGCCCATCTCACGACAACATGATTCACACTGAGCGCGTTCTTTGATCATATACTCCTACTGACCCGTATTGCGACAGGCTTCCAAAGGAGATACTTCCTATCTGGGTTGTACGGCTCGGAATCGCGGCGAAACTAACGTTGGATGGCATGCCCCAATCGAGGAAATTCAGTGACTAAAAATCGCGACGGACCGTCTTGGTTGAAAGGTGATGAGTGAGGGAAATGAGAGCAATAAACGAGCTCAAAAAGGGCTGATGCACTGGATGGCTCAATACTATGATGATACCAGTGCTACTATCGAGTGAAAAACTAGCCGAAAACAGCAATTGGCGATGAGCAAGCACCTTCTCAGTATCAATGATGATGCGGGCCCATATGTCCTCCAGGAGCTCTTCATCGTCAATTTCCTGATTAATATAATAAATAAGATAAAGGCGGCGTGAGTTTTTCTCCTCCCGGTGTGTCTCATCTCCATTTCACATCAATTATTATGACACCGAAAATATCCCAGCATGTTATGGCATTGTAGTATTATTAATAATGATCATCATCGTCATCATCATCATCATCATCATCATCATCATCGTGGGGTGTTGACCTCTCTTCGACCAAACTGCGTTCCAAAATTGCTCAAAGGCCAGCTGACGCGCCAGATGCGTTGCGGAACTCCATTTTCGTCGGTTTTGTTCGATAGTTCCGGGGGGAGAAATCCCAAAACAAAGCCATGCCATATCATGAATCGTTTCGGATAATTGAGGCGAATCCTTACGACTCTCATGCCAATAGCGGGGTGACCGCGCCCCCTTTCCGTTCACACACACACACACACACACACACACACACACAGTAGACAGACACACAGACACACAGACACACAGACACACAGACACACAGACACACAGACACACAGACACACAGACAATGGACATATTAAATATATATATATATATATATATATATTTATTTGTTTCATATTTATTTTGATACGTAATGCACGTTTGAAGTATCTGCGATGAGCAGCATGGCCCCTCTCCTGACCCATCATTTTGGATGAGAACCTATTGACTTCTCATTCTTACCGAAACATCCGATCGCGTAGCCGCACCCCCTGCCTGTCCGCATAGCTAGCTGGATACCTAGTAGGAGGGGGGTGAAGGTGAGCGAGAGAGACAGATACACGCGGGGACGTACGTATACACACGCTCTCTCTAGCAGGAACCTACTAGCTGGAGCACAAGGACACGATGGCGTCGTTCAAGGACAAACCATCATAAAATGGAAGGAAGGAACAAGGGAAGAGGAAGGAAAGCAAGAAGGAGGAGGAGGAGGAGGAGGAGGAGGAGGGAGGGGGGAGTGGGGGGAGTGGAAAATTTCGAATGCAGTTCTTCGTTCTTTCTATATATATATATATATATATATATATATATATATATATGACATACAAGAACTCGTCTGGCTGCGTCGGTTTGTACTCAAACTTGGGTTTGGTCTTCATCGGCTTCTCCATGAGAGCCTTGAACTCCTGGCGAACTTCCGCCTCTTGCCGCACTTCAAACTCTCCATCATCCTTGAGCACCGCGACGTTCCTTCCAGCGTCTGCGAGCGTCTTTGGATCGGTGCCCTTGAACATGTCCCCCCCACTCCCCATGAAAAACTTTCGCTTTCCCATCAGCGTGTAGATCTTCACGTTTCGCTCGTTCATTATCTGAGTGTGGGGGGGGGGGAGGGAGGGAAGCAGAGAGTTGGATGCGTAAGAGAGAATATGTCTGTGCGTGCGCGTGTTTATTTACGCGTTTTGATGATGAAGAAAACGGGTCGACTCCGTTTGGCTGGGCCGAAATAGAGGATACTCTCTCTCTCTCTCTCTCTCTCTCTCTCTCACACACACACACACATAATATAAGGTTTGAAAACAAGCCCCATTTGGCTCTGCAAATCGGCTTGGAGTCCATCGCAACGGCTTGTCTCAATATCATTAGTATTATCATCATTACTATCCTTGTTGATAAATACTCGTGTGTTTCATCAGCAAATACCTGCACTGTGTTCGCAAGGTCTCCAGTGGAGAATTCCACCTGAATCATAATCATCATCATCTTCTTCTTCTTCTTCATCGTCATCAACAAAACTGCCATGATCATTATCCTAACAATCATCATTGTCTTCCTCCTCCCGCCGCCTTCGCCACACGGCCATCACCTTCATAGGCACACCCCGGAAACAAAACAGACAGAGAAAGAAAGAGGGAGGGAGAGAGAGAGAGAGAGAGAGAGAGAGAGAACACACACACACACACACACACACACACGCACACGCACACACACACAGGACAGCTACCTCCCACAATCCAGCCAGCTTATTCTCACCATCCCTATACTTTGAAGACCCAGGTGGGCAGTACCGCGCGACGTGCCCTAGCGAGCAATTCAGCTCCAAACCGCTCTCTGAGAGCACAGGCACTCGCACCACTCTCCCGACATATGGCCCCGTGAGCTGCCATCGCATTATCGGAGCTTTGTCGTACCCGCTTTCGTCCTCCTGCCCGCCTCTCTTGGCGGCGCGCATTTCTACTCCTTGCTGGGATTGCTCCTCTGCGACCTAGGGAAGGGGAATAGAAGAACGAGAGGTCCCGATGGGGGGGCAGAGGCGAGGGGGGGAGGGGGGGGGGGGCAAAAGGGGATGTAAGCATGTTTACTTGTGGATTTATAACGAATAATTCCACAATGAATATGTCATCCAACGACTGTATCCAACTGATATATCCTCGCTTCATTTAATAGCACCATCTCTTTAATTAATGGCATCATTTTCTCCTTCTCCGTTCAAACCAAAATACTATGGATCAACTGCGGGCGCCATGGCACATCATATCCGCATCATCCTCCCGAAGCGACGACTGACCGGGTCTTTCCCCTCAAGCTCCGGAGCGAGCACATCCGGAGGCGCATCGTCGTCGCCACCCTCCTCTAGATAGTGTCGCCACACACGAAGAATTGGAAGTGCCTTTTCCTGTGCTACGCATTTCACCCGCAAAATGGCCAAAACGAAGTTTTGGAAGAGGTGCAGCATCGACTCATAGTCTCCCGGCCCGTTGATGGGAGAGGGGCATTTCGAGCGAATGGTGTGAACCTTGAGGAAAGGGGGGGGGGGAGAGGATGAATGGGAGGATGGAAAAATTACGAGGTAGTAGTGATGGACAACCGAATTCTTATGCTTCATACACCTTTACTTTTTGAACAGTGTTTTCATTTCCCTCCCCCCCCCCCCCTCTCTTTCTCTATTTGTCTCCTTCTCTCAGCTACAGTGCGGTCCAATTTGATACCGCACGGGTTAGCTCGCGACGCTGCTTAAGAGAGATCTGCTTGAAGTCCTGTCAAAAATAATGCCATACACATGCGATGTGGTATTAGTGATTGTTGATGCTTTGAGAATTATCATCAGGTTGAGGAGTGGTCGCGCAATAATATATATATATATATATATATATATATATATATATTGCGCGACATGCCGTCTTAATGTGTTGTGTGTTTGCGCCTGTGCAGTATCTGCATAAGTGCACAATTCTGTCGGTTCTGTCGTTATAACAATTCTGCGTACGACAACAAGACGCTGTTCTTCTCTTCTTTCTTCCTGACCAGATATTCCGCTCGGTCCTCGCTATCACCATCCAGACACCGGCACACTTCCATGTATATCTGATAAGCGATCCGCAAGTCGAGGTCCTCCATCACGTGCTCCACCACATCAAAACTGATTGCAAACAACGGGTCAAGTTAACTTAGTGCGAGCAAGATGTGTGGATGCCTAGTGGCATGTATCTCACAGCATTAAGACGAAGAAGATGAAGAAGACGAAGAGAAGAAGAAGAAGAAGAAAAAGAAGAAGAAGAAGCAGAAGAAAACGAAGAAACTTGTGATGATTCGAACGCTCGCATAAGCCACTGTGCGTTTTGCAGAATCAAGAGAGATCTTTGCTCTGAACTTAAGAGAAAGGCCCCTCAATTGGGTTCTCCTCCCCCCCCCCCCCGCCCCTGGGTTGTTACCTCTGCCTTGTCTCGAGAATCATGTTGAATTTCTCCAACAGCTCCTCCTCATTCTCCACGTGGCCGACTAGAAGCCCCATCATCTCTGGCACTGACTCCGTAAGATGTGCGTGGAGGGAGAAGGGAGCGAGCGGTGCAGGCGTCGGCGATACGCCTTTATATAGCTTCGGTTTCTGCGTATTGCTTTTCTGCCACGCCTTTAGTGCCTGTAAGGGGGGGAAGGGGGGGGGAGATAGTGGCACATGAAAATAGAAGAAGCAGAACGACAATTGTAATGCGAGCAGCTATGATTTTTACGTGGTAACAGTAGCAAGGCCAGCGGGAACTTATGAACATTGTAGCCGATATCAGTAATACCTTCTCCTCCTCCTCCTCCTTCTCATATTACTATTGCTATTACTACTTCTACTACTGGTACTACTATCAGCAGTGAGGAGGCAGAAATCGGAAGCAAAGGGTGAGGTTGATGAGATATGTATGATGCTGTTGTGCTACTACACGCTCAATAGCGTAACAACAGGGCGACAGCTTACTTTGAATCCCTCGGTTTTGCTTAGATTCACAAGTAATTGGTGCGTTTGCCAGTCTTCGTCCTCCCACCCGCACAGAATCGTCTTTTGCCGTGTTGGCCATGTTAAATTGCGGTACCACGCGCGCACTTCCCTGTGTTCTTTGGGTTTATGTTTTTTTGGGGGGGGGTGCAATGATGCAATTAGTATGTGCTCACACAGACACCCCATTAACAAGCAGTAACACACACACACACACACACACACACACACATGCACGCGCGCGCGTGCTATCATTAAGATCTTTTCACAGCGAACCGATGTCAGAAGGAAGGCTCTCCATCGATGATTCTCCGGCTGAATTGTAGAGGAATAAAGAGTGTTCTTTCAATGTATTATGGCTGCCGTCATACTGTTGCATAGCTGCGCGCATGTCTGTGTTAAGAGAGAGAGAGAGAGAGAGAGAGAGAGAGAGAGAATATCGTTCCAGAGATGACCTCCTCCTCTCATAAACATTTATATGTCAATAATTTTAATTCGCCGTCGCTCTCATTTCCTACGGATTTTGTCCACGGGCGGGAACTTGCTCGGATCAGGCTCTCCAAACTCCTCGGGCAGCACCTGGAAGAAATGATGATAGTAATAATAATGATGATGGTGGTGATGATGATGATAACGACGATAAATGCGTTGTTGCTGATGAAGATGATACATTGGATTGAAAAGCCACTGGGAAATAAAGAGAGAGGGGGAGATAGATTGATAGAGAGAGATAGATAGAGAGAGAGAGAGAGAGAGACGCTCATAATAACAGATATTCTGATTTATTCTACTACATTGCCAGAGCCCGGCTTCACATGCATAATATCTGCGTTGATTTTGTTCATAATCTCCTCGTTGTCAGTGTCGCTGCTCATAATATCATCTTCTCCGTGCAGTTTTCCCTCCAGCCTGTCGTCGTTTTGGTCATAGCGGCCTCTCCATGTGTTCGATGAAGATCCGCGCTGCCTCCTCCCCCCATTGTAGTCCTCAGATTCCGACTTATCGTCGTTCGTAAACTTGCCATAGAACTTTAGAGCGCACACATACGCACGCACACATTTAGGAATTGTATAGAAATATATTATATGTTTTTCTGGAGCAGATAACAGATCTAACGGACATGCTCAGGCTTAACGTTGCTGCTGCTACTCTTATCGAAGTCTCAGTCACCTGGCGGTACGTCTCCTGGCCGAAGGTTTCATTGACGTGCCTCTCAGCGAACTGTGTTAATGACGTAGCAGCATACCAATGGACGATGGGCAAACACAGAAGAATCAGCTCAGCGCACGGCTATGAAGATTCTCTATGTAAAGCGTTTGTTCAGTTAGCTCTCCGATACCTTTTTCAATTTTTGAAAGTCGAAGCTCGACATCTGCCCCCCTCCGCGAAGCCGACGGATCTGTAGAATGCATGTTGGATTTGGGCAAATACTTGCTACTGTTTGTAGAGTGTCAAATAACACTGGACAACGTCAGCCTCTCTCTCTCTCTCTCTCTCTCTATATATATATATATATATATATATATATATATATATATATATATATAATATGTAAGAAAGATAGAGAGGCAAACGCAGAGAGGAAGATTCCATACATATGTGCCGCTGCCAATTAGATGTTGCAGTCGATTCCTGGTAATATCGCTCTGATGTTAAAAACAGAATATAGCAGTAAATGCACAGCTGGCTGGAGAGGAAAAAATCTCTTTATTAATTTCAAATAAGAAGTGTGATCTACGAAAGTGCCTGTATATGAGTAGTTAGGCATCACGATCTGTCTCAGCATGATTGTGTTGCGCTATGTATCTCCCCCCTCTCCCTACTTCCAACCCTCCTGTGTGTGTGTGTGTGTGTGTGTGTGTGTGTGTGTGTGTGTTTGTTTGTTTGTATATATTGGGATCGAAGCATGGATATTGAGGGTAGTACATTTTCTCTCGTCGTCCTGCGAATCGTCGCCATTCTCATCGCAACCATCGCCAGTACAGCCGACACACACCACCAGTACCGAAACTGCATGCTATGGATGGGTTCGGCCCCAATGTGCCAGGCCCTTTATTTTTCTGTTTAGTACCGGTCTGTGGTGGCGGCACCGCGGCTTGGTTCGCCCGCTGAGCCGTTTGGCGGGTAAGGAGCCTGTAGCGGAATGGTTGCTGCTGTGCAGGGTCTTCTGTTGGAAAAGCGATTCCTCAAAACCCATCGCCGGCAGGAAAACAGTAGATGTTTTCAGCGTATAAAATTGACCAAAACCACCCTGCGTGCTCGGCTTGCGCCACCGTTATTGGCAGTTGGTGGCCTGAGCTACTTTAGGATAGTTTTGTACCCCGATAATATCTGAACAGGGAAATATGTTCCTGGAGTCTGCTCAGAGAGGCGGCTGGTGAAGTTCCGAGAGCTTTGCTGTTGGCTCAGCGATCAGGCGCACATTCCTTGTCGCAGAGTGAAAAAGGCATGTATTTTCGAATCGGTACGAAGAAATGGCCGCTGGCGCGTCGATGCACAGCTTCTCCTGCTCGGTGGGAAAGAGAGCCTTCCTTCTTGTCACGGTAATTCGTAATTATCAAAGTGGGGAAAAGATTTTGGTGCTGCAGCCATTAATCTGGCTATTTTGCGACGAAGGACTTCGTTCCTGCCTTTTGGTCGTATTTGCACGAATGTAGCGTAAAGGGCAGGCTTCTCTCTCGGATTGGAAAATCAATTAATTGTAGTTTTTCACACATACACTCATACGTGTATTTTTAGGCTTTGTGCGGTGCCGCGTACCTTATTCTTCTCCCAGACGCTCTTCCACCATCACCACCATCATCATCATCATCATCATTTCTGCATCAAATAGCATTAGCACCGGCTTCTAACCTAGCCAGTTCTACTCGCATTTCAAGGCAATTCAATAGGCCTTCGAATACGATGCGACCGTCAAAGAACATCAGGGCTGGGGGACCAGCTTCTGCGACAATATCAACGTCCTCCTTCGATCTCACCCCCCCAAGCGCATGGCCCCTGCTGCAAACTCGAGCGACGTCGTCTAGCCTTCGGCCACTAAGGGGAGGCATTAGGAGCGAAGGAAATGGAAGAATTCTCGGAGGACAACGGGTACTTTACACAGCGCTATACTACGATTGAAATATGCGGTTGCAGCAAACCTCGTGTGTTCTCTTTTTTTAACCTTCATAAACCCTTATATGTACAAAACAGAGAATTTTGAATGATCGACAGAAGTTGTATGTTACAAGCAGATGTTTCATTCTAAGTGCAGCTCAGAGTCTCATTTCTGTTAATACTTGCTCTCTTGTCATTGCTGTGTTAGGGACGACACCCCTCCTCCAGACTCACTGTTGGAAGAGCATCAGCTGGCTCAGGAGCCGAGGTAGCGGGCTGGGATGTTATAGGTACTTTCTATTTCCGCAGCGGAGCGAGTTGCTTTAGAAGAGACGCTCATTTTTGTGCCCACGTAGCAAAGTGCATTGGTAGTGCGATGCATGCTTCGTAACCGGTGGAGAGTGGGAAGCCATTTGTCCTCTTCCTTCGATTCTTTTCTCATTGCGTCACATCGGCAGCACGCGAGGCTGGTGAGACTCCGACAGGACAGGCTTTATCACGGGAGGCAAAGGTAGTGGCATTAGTAGCAGTAGTATTAGGAATAGTGGTTAATGAGCAACAGTACTTGCTGGTGATGACGGGCATGCTAGTGTTCGAATAATGAAGAAATAGATATCCTATTGTTCACTAGAGAGACCAATTTGATATAGGAGGTAAATGCGAGGATCATTACTACGACTGTTGTAATAATGCTATTGACCAATGCCAGTGATATGATGCCAACCATCGTTTTGTGCTTTTAAGGAGCGAGAAGCGGGCGGTGGCCGTGCTCACACGGACGCTACACTAAGACTCTTTGGTCACTCTGAGGACGATGTGAGGCTTACGCTTTATCGGGACAAGGCTGCATGGTGCCCTTACTGTCAAAAGGTTTGTTGGATGGCTATAGTCCTGCAAACACACACACACACACACACGCATTTAGTGCATATTATATATATATATATATATATATATATATATATATATATATGTATTTAGTGATATCGATGGTAACAACAATACTGACGTAGGTTTGGATCATGCTCGAGGAGAAGAAGATTCCGTACCGCATATCACACATCAACATGCGGAGCTATGGGCACAAGCCTGATTGGTTCTTGGCGAAGGTCCCCGGAGGGCTCCTCCCAGCTATCGAGCTTGACGGCAAGACGTACACTGAGTCACTCGAGATCATGAGGCTCATCGACCAGGAGTTCCCAGACAATAAGCCGGTGTTCTATCCTGCCGGCGAGGCAAGGCGCATTCAAGAGCTCTACCAGCTCGAGCGAAAGTAAGAAGACGGAGATGAAGAGAACCCGACGATGGGGCAGAGGCAAAAGAAGAAGAAGAAGAAGAAGAAGAAGAAGAAGAAGAAGGACAAGGAAGAGGACGAAGGGGAAGGAGAAGAAGAAGGGGAGGCAGGGGGGCGGGGGAGAGATGACGAGAACGAAACTGCAGGGGTGGGGAAAGATGTGCTGATGGTTAT
Source organism: Bigelowiella natans CCMP2755 (assembly GCA_000320545.1). NCBI lineage: Eukaryota > Cercozoa > Chlorarachniophyceae > Bigelowiella > Bigelowiella natans. The sequence goes on from ADNK01001799.1 coordinate 17,935, forward strand.
GTGATGATTTCTGTTGGGGAAGATGGCGATTATGGTGTTATCATTTTTACTATCACTTGCATTAATTTGCCTTTTCTTCCTCTTCATCTTCACTCTTTCCCTGCCGCCACAGCCTCTTCGCCGGGTGGTGTGAGTACATGTTTCGGCCAGAGTCTCAGATGTTCAATCCGTTCGAAGGGATGGCCCTGTCGGACGCCATCAGCAGCATCACCAGGGGGGGGGAGGCGAGGAAGAAGGATAGCAGGCGCGTGCGACTTGAAGGCCTGTTCTCGCGTGTGGACTCCGAGCTTGGGAAGGCATGGGAGCAATCAGGCAAAACTTCCCCGTGGTTTTTGGGAGGTGAGGCGCCAAGCCTCATCGACCTGCAGTTCATCACCCACGTCGAGCGAATGGAGGCCTCCCTGGCTTACTGGAAAGCGATGCGAATCCGCGGCGCGGGGGGCGGCGCCCAGCCCCACTGGCCGCACCTAGAGCGCTGGATGGAGGCCTTCGAGGCGAGGGAGGCCTACCAGGCGACCAAGAGCGACTACTACACGCATGTGATGAACATCCCCCCGCAGTACGGATACGCATATCCAGATGTGAGCAGCAACTATGAGGAGGTGCGAGACGCCGTCTCCTTCATCGGCGGCGAGAGCTGGAACTTGCCGAGGGACGTGGAAGATGAGGCGGGTCGCGCGCGCAAGGAGCCTATCAGCCGCCGCAGGATGCAGGGCAGGTCATGGACGCTGCCGGTTCCAAACAATGACCAGAGCTGCTGGGAGCCTATCCGCCCCCCCTTTCAGCGCAGCGAAGAGGCTGCACGGCACGAGGCAGCCTTCGAGCTGGCCTCGAATTACGAGAGCATTGTCAAGTTTGCATGTCGCGGCACGGGCGACCGCGGCGAAATCAACTTCTCCGCGCCGCTAGCTGATCCTTATGCGCTCGCAAACCCTGCAGAGAAGGAAGACGTGGATTTGCTCTTACGAATGACGGCACAAGGCCTCGTGCGAGGCCAGCTTCCGCAGTTTGAAGCAGGAGGCCTGGACGCGGAGCGAAGGGAGGAGCTGGCAAAGTGCATCAAGTAAGTCAAAAAGAGAGAGGGAGAAGATGCTTACGAATTTAGGGTGCCGTTTGAAACCGAATGGTATGCGTGTAAGCTCACTCGCGAGGCTCAACGTCACAAATTCCGCCGCCAATCATGCTCTCTTTCCTCTGTCTAAATTTGTTTTCCTACAGCGCCTATTGTCTTTTTTTTCCGCGGTGCCATCACCTATTCGCTTTCGCCTTAGGTGTTTTTTGTTGTAGCTCCTGCTTTACGTGTATCGAACGCATTTTTCGTACCACCGCATTGATTCCCTTCTTTGGAGAAGGAGCTGGAACGGTGAATGTGAATAAGACTAACGTTCCTTATATTAGGTATGTGCGTGATCGAGTCGGAGTACCAAGGGACATGAGCTTTCCCGCCGCTCAGCATCTACGAGCTTATCTCAATCACATTGTGGACATTCTAGTGCCTCTTGATGGCAGTAGCAGTGCGTAGTATTCATAGTGCCTCGTTGTCTTCCTAAAATCACCATGCCTGATGGCGGTATAGTCGTGTGTAACAAAACCGTAGCTTGATTACAAATATCGTACATTGGAACTGACTGGTTCGCGCGGCTCATGTCATACGAACATATACTCTAAATTGCAATAAGAGCTTTACTTGCATGCATGCGATAAAAGCGCCCAGCTACCACACGTTTAAGCTTGCACGGGCGATGTATAAACATATGGAAAATTGTACATAATATTGTACATGCAACCATATGCCTACAGCGCAAGTGCTGCAATGACAAGCTTGACAAGTTAAGTAATGAGCCATGCTGCGATGACAGACCTGTGGCAGTTTTGTTCGGCCATCATCCTTTCTATTTCATGCAGTTCACTCTTTTCTAAAGGTTTATCTTCCGCCAGTTTTTGATACATTCATCAAAATAATCACTTATACTATATGTTGGTATATTTGACGCATCACCTACTTGATTAGGGTCAGCTATATGAAGCATTTCGCCATCTTTCTGTATCTTCATCTTACCGTTAATGCTGTCTAGAAATAATATGAAGTCGCTGTCGTGGTTCCCTCATTGTAAACGAAAACGTATGCATAGTAACCCTCATAGAAATTGCTCTTGCAAGGATAACGATATAATGGCAGTTACTGATGCAGAGTACATTTCAGCCATCATACCAGCATGATGATCGGCGAGTATGCGCCCATACCAGCTGATGCAGACCCATCATGCTGAAGATTCATTATAGCAAATGTGCATTTATTCCTATCAGCTCTAGCTCCTCGTCGTCTGAGTAGACACTGGAACTAGGAATGATTTTGAGCACCTGATAGAAGGTTCGTAAGCATGCTCACCGATCAATTAGTAGAAT
>ADNK01001798.1:5000-14179 GCA_000320545.1 Bigelowiella natans CCMP2755
GCCTTGGTGTGCGTGCACATCACAAATACATAAATATATGAACACACATATATATATATATATATATATATATATTGATATATTGACTATAGTACTGTGCATATTTTAGATACATCCCCCCCCCCCCCCCTCCCCTTGCTCCCTATGCCCATGTTTGGAAAACCTCCTTCATCTTCGGATCCTTGGAGAGGGCGGCGAGGCGCTCCGAATACCACTACGAACACAAGATTATTACACTATCACAATGCGGCAGGAGTGCTGCGGTTGGTGCTCGAGTCGCAACGCATCCATTTGACGCTAGAATGATCAATGCGTTTTGTGTGCAAACTGGGAACAAAAAGGAGACCATCGCTACTGGTTTCGCGACATGGAGAGAAGCTTGTCGTGAAACGAATATTATACGATATCTCCCCTTCCTGTATCGGTGTTTTACTCTCTGAATGATGATGATGATGATGATGATGATGATGATGAAGGGGGAGCCCGTTAAAGAAATGATAGTCTTCATTTCTTCTCCATTCTCAGCCCACCTGCTCGGCCTCCTTCTTGTCGCTCTTCCCGCCATATACGCGTTTCATCAGTGCGGGGGAGGACATGGCGATTTTTACAAAAGGCGTCCTTTCCAGGCACAAAGCGTCGGAAAGCGCCTATGTTTTTTTTTTTTATAAAATCCGCTTTAGCTTTTTCCACGTCGATTTGTCAAGCATATACGTGTGTTTCCGTAGTGCGAAATTGCGCGAGAAAGTAGGGGAGTTTGACCGTAGAGGTGTTGCTGCTGTTGTTGGTGCTATCATTCTCTGTGACGCCAAATATCTTGAGAAATAGAATATTTAATCCTCCCTCCTCTGCCCCCCCCCCAAACCTACGATACCTTCTCCGACATCCTCCACTGGGGAGGGAGGGGTGCTTTTGGAAGCACGTAGTAATCCGTAAAGTCCATCATATTCGCACCCGTAGCATCCGACTGATGGTGTAATGGAGAATATGTATTAATCCACAGTAGTACAGAGAGATCTACATGCATATGCGGTGGAGGATGTGATGATGATGATGATGATGATGATGATGATGATGACAATGAACTCGTATGCTTTACACACAGAGATATCATCTGTCTGTCCGCATGTGAAAGAGAGTAGCAGAGTACTCAAACACTAAGACCGGAACGTACACCATCACCCACATTTCTGTTCACATTACGCAATGAGCAATGAGCATTAGAAACCATCTCCGTTTTAGCAACGATAGAAGCTATGGTTATCATCATCACCGTCATCATCATCATCATCATCATCATTGTTGTTGTTGTTGTTATCTTTACTTGGAGATTCCATGTTCCTGCTAGGTCATCCAGAATTCTGATTGTAAACACACGCACGCACACAGCAAATAAAAATACATCTTCTTCTTCTTCTTCTTCTTTTTCCTCTGCTTCTTTATTGCTCCCAACCCTGTTGTCGCATTCGAAGCCATCGCCACGCCGTCTAAACACACACACACACACACACACACACACACACACGCACGTGCACATACAACACACTATTAAACATCGTGATCTTGAGTGCAATATGAATAATAATAATAATAATAATAATAATAATGATAATGATATATTACCTGTATCTTCCGTGTTGTACAGCAGGGCACGAGGGAAGAACTCAGCGGAAACTAACACGGAAAGCCAAAAAAGCACACACACAAATCAACAAATACAATCACGAAATACCCCGCCGTAAAAACATCCTAGAATCAACTGGGATCGAGGTTACTCAACATTATACTAAAGCATTTTATTTCTTTGACGTGCAGCAAGACGATATGTACCTCCATATTTGACGAGAAGGCGGCGTAGCTTTTCCCGCAATCGTGATATATTTAACACATTTTGATGGTATTCAGATGGTTTGCGTCATGATGAAGCAGCCAACACACGTAAACACGTAGAATGTATATGATAGAAAAAAAGTAAGGGGGGGGGGGGGGGTAAAGACGATGACTCTGGTGATTTGGAAGACTAGATTATCACCATCCAAGGCTATATCATGATAATTTAATAATTAAAATGTATTCGTTGTCCAAACCTCATCATCATAATCATCATAATCATAATCATAATCATTAATGTCACCTCTCTTCCAGGCCCTGTTTTGATGACTTGCTCGGGACAAACACCGGAGAAGTTGAATCCCTCATAGCCGTCCAGAATGCGGCTGTTGCGCTGCAATGTGTATGTGTCCGCACATTCACGTTTCAGCATGTCAATATATTCGTGTGTGTGTGTGTGTGTGTGTGTGTGTGTATTTGTATTTAAGTGTGTATTTGTGTTTAAGTGTGTATTTGTGTTTGTGTTTGTGCGGTTTGGGAGGGTTGGGTAGAAATGTATGATTATAAAAGCTTGCTGATATCATCGCTATCATTATAGTAGCATCTACCATTATCATCATCATCATCATCACATCATCATCATCATTGAATCTATCTACTTGTCGATGACGCACGGTCCCAACAAACAACACAACACAACACAACACAACACAACACAGGATGAACAACCTGTCGCAAAGTGAGGACACAGCGCTCATTCTCCCAGCCCGTGCCGGGTTTTTTTCCCTTTTATTGTATTCCTTGAGAGGGGGGGGGGGGGGGGAGGGCATTTAGAGAAATCGAAATGAAAAGCAGAGGAGAGAGAGAGAGAGAGAGAGAGAGAGAGAGAGATGTCTAAAAATAAATTACGCCAAAGCTTCTTTTGACTTATCCCCCCCCTCTTTCCTGTGGACATATTATCATATATACCCGTATCCACAATTCCGTAGAACTTGACTGTGTTGACTTTGTGCTCGAGGCCTTCCAACTCGATCAATCTACACAACAACAAACAACAACAACAACAACAGCAACAACGATGAAGACGGCGACAACGACGAAATGCACGTGCTAAACGTCAAACATCGAAAAGGATGATACAAAACTACGACGAAGAATCTGTGATCCTACTACTATTCCGACCTTTGGATTAGTCTTTGAATCATGATTTCTCTCAATGCATCCGCAAGATTCAGCAAGCCAGTGACCTGTGCGCCGAGGAGCAACCGACAGCGGCGATTTGCACCGATAATATCAAATCAATATTTATCAAACACAAATACAAAAAAAACTTCCATTTCTTCATCACTCGTACATCGAGCGCATTTAGATGGAAAAACGCAGTTTTTCCTGACTAAAACAGTGCTAGCAGCCGGCGCTACCCTGAACTTACTGATTGACCGCTTTGATGCTACATCTACATACGCGCACCTTTGGATGGGAAATATCTGCTAATTTGTGCGTTCCGACCCCCTTAACATCGATCATCTTCGCTACCTTTAAAAAAAACCATTTATCATCAGATTATTCTTCTGCTGCTGATATGAATTGAATGCTGCCAACCCTTCCCCCTCCCCCATCTCACCAGCTGGTTCTTGATGAAACGATATGTCTTCCCTGCGAAAAACGTGGCGGCGCGTCCCCCGCTACGAATCCTGTTTTTGAAAACGGAATCAACCCCACAAACTTGCAAAATAATAATAGTAATAATGATAGTAATAATAACAATGATGATAATAATAATAATAATAATAATACGCTGGCACCCCTTAACATGATTACATGTACAAGAATGGAATATATGCTATAAGTGCGTCAGTATGTGCTTCATGTATTTGTTCAAAGTAGCCTACCGAATTGCGGATGTTTTATCGTTCTTGTCGATGTAGTCATCAAGGTCACCGTCTTTCATTCCTTCATCATCCATGAGTTAAGACAGTAAGCACGAGCACACAAACACACACACACACACACACACACACACTCACTCACACACACTGGAACAAAATGCATAATACCAACGTTTTGATACTTGTCCTCTCCCGCCCCCCCCTCACCCTCCTTTCTCCTTCCCTCACTACTACTACTACACACTAATCCTAGTATGGAAGCGAAGAGGTAGTACCTAGTTTATCTGCATGGTCTCCTCCTTTACTTAGGCGCTCAATTTGTCCTATTCACATCATCGTTCTCATCACACACACACACACACACACACACACATACACACACACACATACACACATACACATGTTCTTATTACATATATGGTACTCTTCCATACCTTCGCTGAGATACGCCGTGTTATTCAGCAGCCACTGATCGATTTTTGCGTTGTCCAACGAGTAAAGCTCGGGGAAATCCTGTTAAATATTCGCGTAATATATATATATATATATATATATATATATATCATATACATATATAATTAAAGATATCTTGAACAACATTAGATGTGTTACACCAGTAACCTGTCGCAGCAGCTCATAATCCGCGCAGATCACACTCGCCTAGCAAGAAGTTGCGTGAATTATTAAATCACTTCGTTCCAGCATGATTCGGAAAGCAGCCAGCAGCTGGCTCCGAGAGAGCTCATCATCGTGGTGTGGTTGCCTAGAGGCTACAACTACTACTACCTTCTTGAGCTTCTGAAATTTATCTTCCATGACGTCATAATCGTTGTTCGCATTGCCAGCAGCGTTCTCAAGCGAGCCCTGATGAATATATGAATGTATGTATGTATCTATGTATGTATTATCTCAAGGGGTGATGAAGGGGAAACTAAGAATAATAGCGGCCTCAATGCGAGTCGCTGATGGTACCCCCAACCACCGCTGCTCCGATTATTACCTTTTTTGCATCTGCAGGCATGTGCTTCCACCACACGCCGTGACCAAGCCACTCTTTTTTCTTAGAGAATTGACCAAACCCCCACCATCCGTACTCCTCGTGCACGTAGTCACAGGGTGTTTGGGGTGGGGGGAGGGATCCTAGTCTGGCTTGGAGCTCAGACCGAGGCCATGAGGCCGTGTCGTTGATACGAAGCCGCGAAGAAATGTTGAAGCTGGAAGAAATGGAGGATGGGGGAAGGGGGGGGGGGGTGGTACATGAATATTTACTAGAGAGAATATCGTGTGCGTGTCTCGCTTTATCATCGTAGTCATGTCTGTAGCAATATGCACAGAGCTGATGCTAATGCTGCTACTCCATTTCGTCGACTGCTATGAGACTCAGGTTTCTCAATTCCTCACAGCAGAAGAATACTGCTCGGATTGCACCTATGTTTCTTCATCATTGTCTCCATACTTAAAAAAAAAAAAAATATATATATATATATATATATATATATATATAATATATGTACATATATTATGTGTTTGTACCAGCTAACAACGGATTTCAGCTCCTTTTCGCACTGAATGAGTTCTTGTGGGGAGGACATTTTAGGGTACACTTTCAAGAATGCTTCCAAGTCTCCTAGTACATCCTTGCAGCCCTGTGGGAAAAGAAGAAGAAGAAGAGGGGTGAAGAAGTTAGTGGCGATGATCTCCGTGGAAGGAAGAAGAACGACGCACTACAAACTAATTGGAGCGCATTCACTAATACGCCACGTTGATATGTTGTTCATGCACAACCTGTGCCTTTATTTAGATATCGTTAAGTTGATTATTGCACGCATCATCAACACGTCGGAGATTATGGCTTCTACTGCCGATTAGCTGCGGTGATATGTGCATAAGTACATGTGTCTGCGTGTGAGTGTGTATGTTTATGAATCTACCGTTTCTCTTTTGATGTCATCGCGTGCAAGCCACACGAGCTGTGCCTAATGGTTGCAGCAGTAAGTAGCAGCACGGCCATACATTCACTCATTTCGCCGACAGATACTTGAGAGACCGTTGAAAATAAAATGACAGATAGTGATGTTCGATACCATGAAAGTAAGCTCCATGATCACACGGCCATTTCCACTTCTGCTGTGGCCAAACTCATCGGGTAGAGTGAACGTCGGAAACTTGTTTCCTAGCTGCTTCCAATCTTCTGCTGTTGCGGATGCTTAAACACAATAGAAGACAAATGTGCATATTCTGAGACGCGTGCTTATCAGAGGCGAAAGAACACCAGCATGAAATGTCTCTACAAAAGCAAAGAATGCATAAAAATGGAGAAACTCAATACGCGCTATTGTTACACGAATGGCTTACGGAGAAATATTTACGAATGAGTAATACCCATCCTGCTGTTGGTTCTCTTTTGTCGTCGATCTGCTCAAGATTTTAGTGGTGACTGTATGTAGATTTTAAATTTCCCTCCTCTTGTATTTAGGGCTGTGAAGGTTGTTTCTGATCCTAAAAGCTGTGTTGCAGCGTGGGGGGGATATGAAAGCTTCCGAGATATCTGACTCTTGGAACGTCGTTTTTAGTTTCTGGGAAATATTTCCTTGTCGCATTAGTAAAATAGCATATATTCTCACATAAATCCTCAAAGAAAAATTACCAATTTGGTTATGATATTCTCTCGAGGTTATTTCCATCGGAGGGAGAAGGGTGGGAAATGTACAAAAATATCTCTATTTTGTCCCTACGACTAGGAAATAAGCTGTAAATTGAACCAAAACAGCCTGACTCTCTCTGCTCCTTCCGGTCACGGCAGCCCCTACCCTCTCGGATGGGGTGGTGGCGGCTGAAATCACCGGTTCTATCATTCATGGGAAGGGGGAGAGGGTTCGAGGGAGAAGGAAAGACAATATTCTGAGAGCTTTCCTCGAAGATAATTGTAATTAATGTACGGATTGTATGTGTCACTTAGGTTAACCCCCGCCTTCTGAGCCACATTGAGCGGTTGGGAGTCACAAAAACTGGGAAGCGACGTCAGCGAAATCAACATCACAAATGGATGCAAGATGGTTAATCCCATCTTAGTAGAAGATAATCGAGCCTCAGCACTAACACAGCGAGTCGAAATCGCCCCGTCTACCACGAGAATATGATCGATCTATATTTGTGTTTAGCTGGGAAGGGCGGCTCTCGACGGCGTGTTAGCCCAGCCATCAAGAAGGTTGCCGAAATGAAACATTCTAGAAATATTATATAGCCTCATCGTGAAAAATAATTGGTTGTGCACACACAAATATCGATGTATATTTGTGAATGATGCGCCGTACTTTGTTCTGGGCAAGTGATAGATAGCACCACCACGCCAGCGATGGCTTCGGAAATATTAAAATAAATCGATGAACAATGCTCCTAATTATATCGTTGACTTAACGGGAATGTGTTCCAGCTATTTGACTCAAGCTGTAAATTAATCGCAGTGGCCAACTCAGAAGACGTAAGTACCGAGTGCCCTTGTATGGCCTACCTCATTTTGACCAAAAACGAGATACGAGAGAGAAATACGTACACGCGTCGATGGGATGATTCATACGCTTAGAAAGCAGCTATAACGTGTCTTCTTTGCGGACTATCATGTTACAACAACATGCAATAGGCGTTTCCAAAAGGACGAGAGTATGTCCCTGAAGTAGCTTTTGCAGGTACTTATTATTACAGCAGCTCATGATTATAATGGACACTAGCAGCAGCAGCATCTTCGTGTTTGTGTGTGTGTGTGTGTGTGTAAAACGAAATCCCCATGCCATTTGTCGTAACGATATCTTCTTCCTCACTCTTCTTTCCTGTTTGCAGGACGCTCAAACGTTGGTAGGACGGCCATTGAATAATCAAGGAGAGGGATAGAGAGAGAGAGAGAGAGAGAGAGAGAGAGAGAGAAGGAGAAATGAGAGATTATCAGCAAAAGTAACAAACTGTCACAGCTGGCCTAACGTGTATGTCTATGTGCTATCTTCTCTCTCTCTCTCTCTCTCTCTCTCTCTCTAAATCTCTTGTACTCTCTTGTGTTCGCTTCCGTGTGTGTTGTGGCATTTAAGGCAAATCAAGCCTTCTAAAGGCCCTGTCGGTGAAATCTTCGTATGTACCCACGGATGACAGACCGGTAGTACATTTAATGGTCTCCACCCTCCTCACCCATCTCTCTCTCTTTCTCTCTCTCTCTCTCTCTCTCTGGCATATGTGTGCACGTGCGTGTGTATGTATGCGTGTATGCATGTAAGATGCGTTTGCATTATCAGCGTTTAGATCTATAACCATACCAGCGTCTGGATATCAATATGAATATTAAGTATATATCACCTTTGCTGCACATAGGGCACCACAAGAAGCATCGACTTCTACGAAATCGGCCGACTTCTACGAGTGGTGGACCTTCCGGGCTATGGTGCGTGTGTGATGAGACTATTTTGCGTGATTTTGCAGCAGCAGAGGATGGCAGAGGGAAACGATGGTGATAGTGATGATGATGATGATGATGATGATGATGATGATATTCGTTGAAGTGCAAGGCCCAAGTCCGTATCGACTCATTTGAATATTAAATGATTTGTGTAACTTAAGCTATGCTGCTGCTGCTGCTGCTGCTGCTGCTGCTACTACTGCTTATGATTATGCTCTTAGGGTTTGCATATGCGAGAGAGGAGTTGATGGAGGCATGGCGTCAGCTAATCCTATCGTAATCAATTGTAGAATTTGAATGCGCTATATTATATATATATATATATATATATATATATTATTTACAAGATTTATTTTGTGTGTGTGTGTGTGTGTGTGTGTGTGTGCTATTCCAGATATTTGGGGTCTAGAAGATCGTTGAAGCGGGTATGTTCGCGCACACGCACACACTCACACACGCACACACACAGAGAGAGAGAGAGAGAATGAAAACATAAAAGTACCGTATCTAATCATTTGATATACATGATTTCTTCATTATCGTCCTCCACTCTTTGGCGAAGGTGATGGTAGTTGTGGATGCACGGCACGGGCTCAAGGACAGTGGTAATCGTCTCACGCACTAAGTATTACAACAGTAAATATAATTTATATATATATATATATATGTACACCTATACCGGGAACGCACAGATTTGGAGTTTATGGAGCAACTAGAAAGGCATCGTCGGAAGTTCCAAATTGTCCTTACAAAGGCAGACATCGTATGTTCTTCTTCGCAAAAACAGCAAAATATCTACTACCGTCGTATAAGCTAGCGTCCAGATATACTCATGCTGTATCTCGTCCCTGATAGTAATTAGACCCCTTAAAATAGCAGCAGCACTGTACGGGGAAGAAGAGCTGCAAAATCTGGATGAAATTGAGCTTTTCATTGTTCTTATATCAGGCTTGATGCTGGTGCCCCCTCGCTAAGATGGCAGAAAAGCACGAAAGAAGCCCTAAAGGCAAGGATATTTTTAT
>ADNK01001797.1:0-52500 GCA_000320545.1 Bigelowiella natans CCMP2755
TGGGGGGGGGGGGAGTTAGTTAACGAGATGTGGTAACAACAAATTGAATATGTATTTTGGATCATCACCAACTACAACATCATCATCATCATCATCATCATCATTATCATCTTACAGTGATTAGCTATTGACTGTTTCTGCTGTTGTTGTGCTTCTTCTTTTTCTTGTTGTTATTATTGTTGTTGTGGTGGTGGTGGTGGTGGTGGGTGATAGATAACTCGGACAACTGTTTCAATATGTTCGCTAACTTTGCCAATAAGGAGAGGTGCTTCATTCGTAGGAGTAGTAGTAGTAGTAGTAGTAGTAGTAGTTAGTAGTAATAGTAGCAGCAGCAGCAGCAGTAATAGTAGCAGTAGTGATGATAATGATGTTGTCGTGCTAATATCTTTTGGTTGTCTACCCAACGACGACGTTTATTCTCATATGCAAACATATGATTCTCGAAAGGCTTTCGGAGCCTTTGATGCTAAGTAAAAATCAGATTTTTCAGCGGAACCACACCACACCTGTCACCTCGTTCTGGTGAGAAGAAGAAGAAGAAAACCAAGTTTTTCCTCCTTCCTCAACCTTCTCCTCCTCTTCTTCTTTCGATTTTGTGTAGTATTATGAGTTTGCCGTTAAATTTTTGTACGTCGTGATGATGATAGCAAAAGCTTGTAGCATACCGGTCTGGTTTTGTTGCAGTCTTATGCTTGGAATGATAGTATGATAGTATGATGGTGATGACGACGACGATGATGATGTTATAACGATGATAATGATTCATTTGTTGTCTTATTCAACTATCAACCAGGTACAAACCCCCAAAGAAATCGGAAGTTTATAATGTGCAGGTAGGTGGTTTCTAACTCTTCTTCCTCCTCTTCTTCCTCCTACCATCGTCAATATAGAATATTTCTTTGACACACACGTACGCACACACACACACACACACACACACACACACACGCACGCACATGATGATCGTCAGGCACGGAAGCTTGTCCATGAACTGGCAAAGTTACCAGATCCCAAGCCATTACATGCAAAAGAAGATAAGAAAGATAAGCCTTCTAGGGAGGAGGACGACGAAAAAAAGACTGACGGAAGTGCTAGTACTAATAAAAGCACAGAAGATAATACAGCTTAGAAATAGCCGCGGCGTGTCGTCTGCAGCACGCTCACGTATTGAATTCATCACCTATCAATTGCATCGTGCTTAGATATCTAGATATATCTGAACTCGTTGTAAATGACTCAGCGCACAAAATATAGCCAGCATGTCTCAGTCTTTATGAGTTTCGCCTATTCTTCATTCGCAGCAAATACTATGCTCTGCTATTACTAGTATATAATGCGTCATATCCTTCATATATCTATCTATTCCTTATCGTGCATATTCCTCCATAGTATGTACGTTTAATACTACATATCTGCTGTAGATATATGCTGCGCTAGCATGCATGTCTACATATTAATAATATTATGGTTTAATCGATACGAGAGTACTTATGACGACGCAATTAACAATGGAAGTCTAGAGGTGGCACTGTGGTACGTGCATGTGAGTAACTGAGTTGTGCCGGGACGCATACACCGCATCGGCGCCCATTATTTATGTACCAGCCATAGGCACGGCAAAATAATCACATGTGCAGAAGATTTTTGTGATACTATCATAGCAAAGCTACATTAGGATGACCATCCAGCTTTTGACAGAATTCGAACATTCATTACACCCGTCTCATAATTGTGTAATAATGAGTATGTAAATTACAAGTCCTTATGCACATGTGCACCATATAAATAATTAATACGATAATATTTCTCGACTTCGTCGCTAGATATGTTATGTCTACTAAAACAGACTTTCTTACTACATTTGGCTAGCAGCAGCACAATATGCATCATTACTATCATGAGTGGTATTGCAGCAGTGGGTTCAGCAGCTGGATGCGGTGCTTGAGCTCGCAACAGATTTGCTCTTACAATCCTTCCTGATCCTTTCTAGCAGCATCCTTTTGAGCTGAGTAGAATCAGTCTTGAGCATATTTCTAGCCCGATCATTTGTCGGTATTAACACCCCTCGCAATGTTCTTGGTTTGTTGCTATCTATTACTGGGAGCTCACTTCGAGACATAATCCATCGTTGGTTAGCTGCAAAGTCCATCCATGCACTACCGTCTGTATGGTGTATCCAATCACTTGTGATCGATCGTATCGATTTAACCTGGTGCAGTGTGTCGTAGAACTCAGGTGCTATCTCTCTCACCTTGTGCACATCAGTAAAAGGGATTGTTGGAAAGTCGTGATGCTCGACGTGACGTAAAGCGCCAAGATTAGCCCAATGCCACCAATTGCTTCCCCCATAAGACACGGTAGGCTGGTGTCCGTTGGGGCCTACTGCTAGATGTTGAATCAACCAAAAACCGACGTATGGATGACCAAATGCTCCTAATGCGAATCCAGATGCCATCCACAAATAACTGCAAAACAATGTAAGAACAAGATAATAATATTAACAATTAGACTAACAAACAAATATCGTGATTTTGGTTGGGATAGTGCCCTCGTTGTGTGATGCCCAGACGAATAAAGGAAAAGGCCAACACTATCAGGGAGATGGTGATGATGATGATGATGATGATGATGATGATGCGTACGAAAAGCACGGCTACGTGTTACACAATCTCCTCTTGCTACTGAATCATGAGTGATGATAATTGAGCATTATTACATGACGCTAGCAGCGCCAAAGATCTTGAAGAAAGCAAACCAGAAACCGATTTTGCACGATATGAGAAGGAACAACGGCCCTTTATACTCCATTAAGAAGTTGAGACGATTCACCCCAAAGCAGTGACAAATAAGCACTACAGGTTGCGTGAAAAGTGCAAATATCGTTAACCATGCCACCCTGTGGAGTAGTAGCAGTAGTAGTAGTAGTAGTAGTAGTAGTAGAAAAATGATGATGATGATGATGCAGATATGGTGATGATGATGATGATGATGATGAGATAGATGATTGAAGTATTTCAAGTGTAATAGCAGCTGGCTGCTAATAATAATAATAATAGCTATAATACTTTAAATAATAATAATTGAGTAACAGTGGTAGTAGTAGTAATAGCACCGTCCTATCCTTGTGGTAGTAAGGCCATGTGGAAGCACAGACCAATACCTGATAATCCAATTAGTCATCTCGATGATCATGGAATACTGCATCATGATAACATTAAAGTTGGAAGGGGGGTGGGTGGGGGGGGGGAGACGTGCTCTAAGTAGTAACCCTATTGTTACTACTTTTATCATTATTTTGTGTCGTCTCTCTTTCCAATATCAGTACGTACATTTGGAAGGAAACATCTGGATCATCCATGCTGCCAGCATTGCTATGATGCTGGGAATGAAGTAAAATGTAGTACGAGTGCCATCTATCCCCCGTTAATCATGATTAAAATTGAACAATAAGAACAAGAAGAAGCAATAAAATTACAAGCCAATCGATTCTTCGTATAGCATTTGATGTTCATCCTCCTCCATCACTACTAGCTACTACACGAGAAAGACAACGAGTGCAATATCATATCGATGACTTATGCGAGCACAAGAGTAGTAGTAGTAGTAGCCATACATCAATCGGTGGTACTTAAACGTCATTAGCTTCCATATTCTTTCTACTGCTTTTTTGCAAGCAATTTATTACCACCACCAAAACGAGCAGCCTACTAGTCATTCTACTACCCAGGCCAAATATCATACTTACCATAGTCATCGTCATCATCATCATCATCATCATCATCGTTATTGTTCGTACCCAGGCCCACAGATGCCAAAACTTAAATCTACGATGAACATCAAAGCATGTAGCACGTAAGATGGCCGGAGAACGTTGTGGGATATCTCGTGGGTCAGCTGCTGCAGGTTGAAGGCACAAGCAGCGCCTGACATTGCTGCAATGGATATAACTGCGGCCTGGGTAATAGAAGGAGGTGAGGGAGAGAGAGAGAGAGAGAGAGAGAGAGAGAGAAAAGAGAGAGTTTCACATCATATCGATGACGATAGTGATAATGATGATGATAATGGTGACAAAAGATCAAAAATGGCATAGCGTATCTTGTAGGTACAGTAGTAGTAGTAGTAGTAGTAGTAGTAGTGGTAGTAGTATAGTAATGTATTATTACCAAGGGAACAGCAGCAGGGAGTATGTTCCATCCAAAGGAATTAAAACTACTGCTGCTACTAGGAATTGTTCTGCCAATATGATCATACAGATATGCACATGCAACGGCTGTTGCGAGATGAATGGCTAGAATTCCCCCAATCCAAGCCTCATACACTGGTTTTCGGTCTGAAAATGACAATTACGATGATGATCATGATGCTGGTGGTGGTGGTGGTAGTTGTAATATTGATGATGATGCACGGTAACTACTACGTAAGTGATGGAAAGCAGTAAGAATCTTGTGGTGAAGAGATTTATTATACTGTATTTAAAAAGTGCTTTCGTATCTAGTGAGCTGCAGCAGCAGCAACAACAGCATCACAACAGTTATCATCGACTTCATCATTTGGAAATGCTTTTATCACCAGCAATCAATAAATCATCATTACTACAATATAATGAAACCCTATCCAGCTATAATAAGAAGATGCGCCCTCAGCGATTGGCTTTGATTATACCATACCGCTATGCATCAGGCGCCGTATTTTGGGGTACTTGGATAGCATTTTAGCTCGACGTCTATGATGCCACTGGAAGCAGGCTTGAAGACCCCCCTTCATGTTTTCTGGAGGCTTTTCAGCACTGAGCAATTCTAAGGGGAATGTGTGTGTGTGTGTGTGTGTGTGTGTGTGTGTGTGTGGATGCAGACACAGCCAATCTTAGCAAAACTTTTGCACGCATCACATCAACGATAAATAGCAACAGCAACTGCTTGAGAAAACTATTCGAAAATGAATTAAAAACACCACCACCTGGATAGAGAAAATATACTTTCTCGTCATATTGTTGTTCCTTTTGCTCCGGTCCGGTTAGTTGCTCCTTTTGCTCTGATTTGGCCTGTTTCTCTGCGCTTTCACTGCTGGCCCCAAGTTTTGCCTCCTTCTCTTTGATCATCAAAGACTTTTCTTCCGATCTGCAGCTCTCTGTTCTTTCTACCATCCCCTTCTTCTTCATCATCACCGTGTCGTTTTCGACCTTACTACTTTTGCATCCCTTAGTGGAGATCTTATCATGTCGCGCTACTGGCTCCATGAGACCATACATTGCTGTACGACTCTTTACGATGCCTACGATCTCGAGCTAAGATTCGATGTATTAATTAATATGCTTATTTGACATTACTTTCTAATTCTACTTCATAAAACACCTCTATTCTCCCGCAAGTTATTTGTGTTCGAACAATAATGTAATTATACCCTTCGCCAGCGTCCGTCAATCGACGCCCATACGAGTGGATCATCTTCCTTCTCAACTAATTCCTAGAAATAATAAGGTGCAAATAAATGAAAACGTTTTGATTGAGATTGCGCTCCTACATCTTAAAAAGCACCCTAATGAGTCTTTCATCCTGGGATACTGCATTAAAAGAAGCTGATTTTCCTGATTGTAGTTAGCGAGATAGTTCCGTTGGCGTTTAGTGAAAGTAGTAGTATCCGGAGAGAGATAGAAGATACACACATACCTGCTGCACTTCTGAGAAAGGAGAAAGTGCTACTGAGGGCACTCTGGAGGTATGTCCCACCTTGCCGTAGATTCTCCATACTCGCGCTCTGACTTCCTTCTTCCCGCTTCTTGCTGTTCTTCTTCCTCGTGGACTACTTCGGATGAGTCTAGGCAACCATTAAACAACTACCAGCACAAAGGGCAGCCATACGCCCCATAGCCGAACTACTGACGGTCAATAACGGGGATTAACGACTCACCTGATATTTGACGTAATGACTGGTACTGACGGCGGGTAACAACGGGGGGATTTTTGGTTACTCCTGTCAGGAATAATGTCAGGAGTCAGATCATCACCAAATTCATTTGATTTTCGAAACTCAAATTCTGAGATTTATATTTTCAATTTTGCTGAATAGACGCCATAATTTTGGCATCCTTTTTGATGAATTTATTAGGTATATTTTTGTCGCATTGGACCAATGTCGATCCTTTATTGGAGAGTCTGCCTATGCCTATATCTTCTTCCGACTTGCCACACAGGCGTCGGTTCTGGTTGTGGTTCATCTGCGGCTGTCTGTTACTGGCATCATCAAAATCGGTCAAGGGGTTAGAGCAGATTCCACATCAACATGTTCCTACGTGGAATTATCAAACGAGGAGTGCCGGTAATTCGAACAAATTGACGTGCTAAGTAACTAATTACTGCGTTAATAGATCGTCACACTCAAGGTTGGAGCAGGGCTCTCCGCTGCCACGTGTCTGGGGCTGGGATATTGTTATAGGAACTCCGCCGTCGGCGCAATCGTGCATGCAGAAGAAGAAAGCGATTGCAAGGAGCTACTACGAGGGGCGGTTGATAAGGATGATCTAGACTTGGTCCAAGTACAGGTGAATAATAATAATCTGTATCTCTACCAATAACCGAAGAGGATTATGTGTACATAAGCAACACGCAAGACCGCACGCGCGCGCGCATACACACACACACACACACACACACAAAATGGCGAGTACGTGCCTGTGTGTGTGTGTGTGTGTGTTTGTCTAGCACACATACGCACTCACATGCAAGATGTTTACGTCATGGAGCAGTTGTCTTCTTCGCTGCTAATGTTAATAGTAACATATTCTTAGGTTCTGTTTCGACATGGTGCAAGGTCCAATTTGTGGGATTATCCAGGGTCTGACAATTAATTTCATCATTACTTTGAATTGATTCACTTCACTCACACATACATGCTACTGCTATTCTATAGCTCAGAAGGGACAATCTGGAACCAATGCGGAAGGAAGCAAATTCTTCAACCTTTCCCAATCATGGTACTTTTCTCCATAATTTAGCCATTGACTCTTAGTAAAAACACAAGAATTATTTCAACATGATGTGATTGTCATCTTCACTTCTATTCTTCCTCATTAACTAGGTTCAGAAAGAGGGAGGAGGTCCAGCTCCTCTTTTGGTAATAATGGCGGTGTTGATGAGTGGTGCCACATGTGACGTTCTTTTGCTCTTATCCTAGCTTTTTCCTGCGAAGTCCAATGTATATCGCTCATAGTCGGGGTCCACATAAAACAATAACAATGCCATTAAGGAGATTATTGATAACGTCCCCCCCCTCCTCCTTTATGTACAATTTGTTATGATGAATCAGAGTAAAGTAGTCCAGAGACAAGTTGACACAGTGTATCAGGGTTGGTTGTTGTTGCTATTTCTTATCATCAACACTTCCACTTTCAGAACATCAGAGAGAAGGAGAGGGAGAGAGGGACAGAGAGAGAGAGAGAGAGAGAGAGAGAGAGAGAGAGTGAGGCGAGTAGTCCATCATTATGAGTATTAGCATTATGATCATGAGATATCTCATGATATCATTCACTGTTCAACAGGAGGATGTCATGCTGGCCAATTGACGGATTTGGGGAAGCTTCAGGTATGTTCTGTTACATTATTCAACGGTTCTTTTAAGGTTGCATCCTACATATTTATCTCTCCTTCCTCCTCCTTGACTACTCCTCCCCTCCCTCCCCCTCGTTCTTTCTCTAGTCAGCGGCTCTTGGGGTGAAGTTAGGGTCAAGATACCCTTCCATCGTAGCTGCAATGTACTTAACCCTCCTCCATTACTTCTTTTCTCTTACGTTATTACTCTCGTAGTACCCTTGATAGCTTCTCTTCCTCCTCCTAACATCGATGGAGAAGAGGAGAAAGAGCTGCCTGCTGCCGTGAAAAATCATCAAACATAATACAGAATAATATAAATGAGATTTTATGATCAAAGGCGAGTAAGCATGGCATAACAACTGTGGTATTGTTTGTTACAGATCTTCTGACCCCAGCGGGATATACGTCCGGTATATAGTAAGATATATAGTATTCATTGTCTGTGTTGTTTCTATCAATTTATTAGCATCGATTGTAGTAATATTATCGTTATTAGGTCAACGAACTATCCAAGAACAATTGAGACTGCACAATATGTATGTGAGAAAGAATGAAAACAGCGCCAGCAGCAGCAGCATCAGCAGCAGCAGCAACAACAACAAGAGAAGAAGAAGAAGAAGAAGAAGAAGAAGAAGAAGGAGAAGAAGAAGGAGGAGGAGGAGGAAGGAGGAAACTATCACTATAATTACAACGACGAAAAGGAGATCGATCGAGAGAATGATGCTACTAGTTAAACACTCAAGGCCACAGATTTAATGCATCCACTGCTGCTGCTGCTACCACGACTACTACTACTACTAATACTACTACTACTTACTACTACTTACTACTACTACTACAGACTACTGCTACTACTAGTACACAGTTCGGTACCAGTATATTTATTCTATCTTACTCCTTTAACACACACACATAAACCGTCTTAATCATTCTACGACGAAGGTGTTGCGTGGACTCGCAAACGATAACTGGAGGCAAACAATCACCATCAACACAGGTATAATAGGGTGTATTATCACACAATGTTTACTATTCTCTTCTCTCACCATTCTTTGCAATATCTTACTTCTATACCACCTCATTCTGGCATCATCATCATAGTGCTCTTCTTTGCAAATTGCTGCTTCTGCTTTGACTTCTACTACTACTTCTTACTACCACTCGCATTCAATATCAGTTCCAAGTGCTGAGGAGTTGATGGTTGGTACAAATAAGAAGGTGAGAGAAAACTAGTAGTGCTTCGAAACATAGAGAGATTATGATGATGATGATGATGATGATGATGATGATAACGATGATGATAATGTAGAAGATGGCGTGCGATAAGAACGGTATTAGTATTGGTAGTAGTAGTGGTAGCATCATCATCGTCATCATCATATTCCACTATCACTTCCACCACCACCACTACTACCACTACTACTACTTCCAAACGACATCATAAACGAATAAAACAGGCATGCCCCAACTTGGGAGAGAAATTCAAGGAAGGAAGAGAATACTATGCTCGAAACACACCTGCTCAGGTACAGCGTTAATGCTACGCTATGATATGGTCATGTAAACACCAACCACTACCACCACCACCAGCGCTTGAAAATCTTCAAACTAGCAAGAAATATCACAGTGTGTTTGTTAACCATATAACGTAATCGTCTACAATGGACACTGCCATGCAGCACAACGAATTTATTGATTGAAACTATGCTTCGCAATGCAACGATTATATCTTAATTTCTTCTTCTTCTTCTTCCTTTAATCAATGAATGGTTTTCCTTTTCTAAATAGCACTGTTCTTATCATCCATGTGCTGCTGCTGCTACTACTACTACTACTACTACTACGAAAGCTACTAAGACAACAACTGGGTCTTTATTACCATTCAACCCCCAGGCCTTGAAGCTACGCTATCAGTTACAAGACAGCCTCAGTATGTATGTGCGCGTGTGCTTCTATAAAGAGAGACAGAGAGAGGGAGAAAGAGAGAATATCATAAGTCACACTACCACACCATCATGACCACCATTAACGCCGTTGTCATCATCACCACCATCATCAGCATCATAATCATTCTTATCATCACACACAAAACTAGGTTCAGCTGCCTGTAGTACATTAAGTGTTGGGAACTCAAAAGACGACTGGAAAGGGTATTATTGTTGATTTACTCAATGTTATGATCACTATTGTGATTTTTGTTTGAAGTTAGTCATTGGTGCTGCTGCATTCTAAAGAATTGCGAGTTACTTACGTCCTGCTCTCTCTCTCTCTTTCTCTCTGTGTGAGTCCATTTTGGGTTTTTTAAGATGGTAGGATGTTGCTTTATGATGTCCTGTTATTATCCCTTTCAGAAATAATCTTATTCCAACAAATGATGCTTTAAAGTGCTTGAGTGCTCACGGTAGTACCTCATTCATTTTAGATAGATGCACCAGTAATTTCCAACTATCCATGACATTATTCTTCCTTTTCACTAGAACTTTCCAACTATCATTGATATTATTCTTCCTTTTCACTACTACTACTACTACTACTATTATTACTATTGCCTTGCTTTGTACAGCCCCCATATTTACGTTTGATTGATTATTGCGTATTTTTTATTATAATTCCTATCATCTATAATAATAATGGCTATCTTTAGGAATGCCCCTGCCGTCATGGGCAGATCATCAACTTGCTAAAGACGCACACAGGTGCTTTTTAAGCTAGTAGTAGTAGTAGTAGTAGTAGTAGTAGTAGTAGTGGTGGTGGTGGTGATGGTAGTAACGTTATATGATGGTATGCCAATTTGAGTACTACTAGGATAGTTATAACTCATCGTCCTCATGACCATCATCCATGATAATCACTGCCCTTACTACTAACTATCTACAGTTGTGCTGGTACTCAAATAGCATACTTGATGCAAAAGGACGGGTGAGAAAAGAACAACCAGAACAACCAGAAAAAGAAGGAGAAGAAGAAGAAGAAGAAAAAATGAGGAAAAAACGCACTTACATGCTGCTGCTAATAAGTGTGAAAATTATTAGTATCATGATCAATATCTAGGATCTTAAGTTGCTGCTGATGTTCCATATACATTATTATTCCTCTTCCTGTTTTATATTCTGGTTCTGATTGATAATATTGTTCTCAGAAAGGATTCTTCGTTCCGTACTGAAGTGTCTAGACTGGGAATTGGGTACAAATAGCAATGATAATAATAATAATAATAATAATAGTAGTAGTAGTAGTAAAATACAGTTGTAGGAGTAGTAATATCCGAACTGTGCCGTCATCATCGTCATCATCATCATTATCATTATCCTCACTACCATCATCATATTATTATTACAGTGATCATCATCATCATCATCATCATCATCATCATCATCATCTATTATTATTATTTATAGGCGTTTTTTGGCTTTGATATCGTCTTCTATGGAAGACTTCATTACCTGTAAGCCTGAAAGCAAGACTATGAAACTTTATTCAGGTAGTAACAACAACAACAACAACAACAACAATAACACACTTATGAAGTAATATTCACGTAGTAATTCTTCTCTGTTGTTTATTGGAAAATTTTCCTTTCCGATCTCCTTTAACTTGTGGTTATCGTTGTTCCCCTCTGAAGAGTGTTGGCGATGAATAAATCAATGAATAAATAATAGGGCATGATACGACAGTGTTACCGGTTTTGATTTCGTACCAGCTGTTTAATGGTAATAAATGAAGAAGAATTAACAACAACAACACAACAAGAAGAAGAAAAAGAGAGAATATTCATAATTAGTAGTGGCTGGTACAGCCTTGATTTTTCTCAATTCCCTTTACTACAAGAGCTTTCTTTTCTCTCTCTCTCTCTCTCTCTCTCTCTCTATGTGTGTGTGTGTGTGTGTGTGTGTGTACTATCATTGAAGGTATTTAGGAACTCACTTCGCCGTCTTTTCTATAATCATCATCCACTCAATCAATCAATCATCAATCAATCATCATCATCATCATCATCATCATCATTCTACTTCTCTCATGGCTAGGGACATGGCCAAGTTTTTGCTCTTCGATCGTGTGGGAGCTGCACAGGCATAAGACCACGGGGAATCATTATGTGCGCGTTCTGTACGATGTAATCACAATTCATAGAAAAGGAAAAAATATTTTAATAGGCGCCCAAATCACCGACTCTACACACATTCTCGCATCATGGTTTAAGCTACTCTCTATTTTCTTTAGCTTCCTCACAAATTTTCCCAGTTTAAACCTTGACTCTTTTCTGCTGAGCAAATCATTATATCTCTGAAACATGAATGCATATGCCAGTTTAAACCTATGAGTCTGCTGCCTGTGACAACAAGTGGCATTGCTCAAACCGGATCGTCCGCGTTTGTGCCTTTCGATAAATTCAAAGCTCTCACAAATAGGTGGTTGGGGCGTGGGGGGATGGTGGTCAAATACTAGCGAAAATAGGAATTGTAGTAAGCAGTTAAAAGGCATTGGGGTTGTTACTGTGTTGTTTTAAATCGTCGCCATTCTCTGAAATACTAATCAATATAGTCTATAGAGTCGCTAAAATTACCTCCATATTCGTAAATTCCTGAGGATGATTCGTTCTATTTTCAGTTTGTCGCCTACCGACTTCGAGTCAGAATGCTCTGTGTGCTGCAAACCCCATGTGAAGGAAGGCGAGTCAGTTGTACGCCAAAAGGATATTGATCCAGGGAAGTTTTAAGCTCCAAAGTTTACGAGTTTTGTATGGATATTTAGTTGCTGAATTATTGTTCTATCATTGGAAGAACTTTACTTTGAGTCCGCAATGCGTCATATTTTCTACGTTTGATTTTGGAAAATGTAACACGATGTGGGTTTTGCACACGTGTTTTCCACGCTTAGAACTAGATACTGGAACTTAGGATGCTATAGACTACATGGAATTGACAAAACATCGGCAAAGACGATGTCAAAGTTATTACTTGTGAACAATTGTTTGTAAATTGATGGATTGACGGATTGCCACACATTGAATCTACGTTCCATTTCGCTGTATGTCACACTTCGTCATTTCCTTGTGCGTTTGTTTCATTGTGACGTTCCGCCGGGCCTAAATTCACGACCAGGCGCATTATTGCGCAATTTAGGATGCATGCCAGAAACAAGCGTGCATTCATTAGATTAGCAGGTTAACAACAGCTAGTTGTATATGCATGTATAGCAAGTTCGATTTGGCTTCGCTCTTACACTCTTACAATAACATCACAAACAATGTCTGTCATGTTCGTGACATGCATGATGCCTAGACGAAAACGACTATGCGAGATAAGTCCGTGAAGATTTTTTTGGGCACAATTTCTATATTGGTTGACGCCACATATATCTATGTACGAAATGTAATATACTAGCATGACAGCAGCATCGTAAGTCTGTTGCGTGTAACTGTCTAGACTATGAGGGCACTGCACCTATACCAGCTGCTAGCGTGGCATTGCGCTCTTGATCATCATCAGTTGCATACATATTCATCCTACCTGCTGCATTGGACAGCTAGCACGCACAGAAATCGAAGATCTAGAGTCTAATATATCATTATTATCTGGCTAAACGCAAGGCTAACTGGTCGTGCAATGTTCATTTTGATATTTATCATCGATATGATCTAAACTTCAATCCAACTTATGAACTATCCGATATGTGCCAGGGTATTTCTGAAACAGCTTCGATTCCTCACGAAGACAAGCTAGAAGCTTGCTACTTTTATCAAGAGATCGTAAAGCATGGTTCGGATATCGCTGCAACAAGAGAACATTTTACTGTTTATGCTGGCCGATATGAAGCAAAGTAGCTTCCTTCACGCCTTTGTAACGGGTAATCCGCCTTGGATTTGCTTATCTCCTTTCTCCTGAAACGTTGGAAGATCTTATCACGAAACAGCGGCTCATTCACGAAATGCACGAATTACCTTACAGCGAGCCTCATAGTCACTGAACCCTTTTAGTTTATAATACTTTCCATCCTTTGCAATGGGATTGCCGTCGAGTTCAATGATGAAGAGCTGGAAACAATATGACCAACAACATTGATTACTTGGTTGTAGAAGAATGTATATACATTATAACCTTTGTATCTCTCAGCAATGCCTCCGGAATACAATCAGGGCCGTCCAAGTTATTATTCAGACACGAAATCTTCCTAATTTCAGCTAAGTTTCCAAGTCCTTGGGGGAGGCTTGTGAGTAAATTCGAGTCAACCTAAAGAAAGACATTCAATATTCATGGTGGCCGTCTGCTTCACAGCGTTTAGAGTTCCATCAACACTTAGATATTGTCGCTTAACCGGAATCTACACGCTTGTGTACTATCAATTCTTATATTGCTGAAGATGTCAGACACCTTGAATGTCTGCAAACTAGATACGTTCCCCAATGTATCCGGAAGACGTTTAAGCTAAAGATAAAAGGTATTTAGATCAAAGTGTCCAAAACAAGAAAATGGCTGCTGAGTATTCACCCTGTTTTCGCTGAGATTTAGTTCCCGCAAGTTCGGAGCCAAAGCTGTTGATTTCTCTTTTGATTCCCCTGGTATTCCTAAGTCAATGATCAAATTTGATGAGAGATCGATAAGCTCCAGTCTCTTTAACGACCACAGCTCCACTGGAACTGCAGCGATGCGATTTCCAGATAGTATAAGCTTTTGCATTCGCTCAAGGTATGAGATCGAGGGAGGAATGGATACTATTCGGTTGAAGGATACATCCAGCGCTTTTACTTTCTTAAGAACTTTGATATCATCATCAAGCTTTTCTATTATGTTCTCTCTGAGATTAATAACTCGAAGCTTCTCTCCAATAAGATACAGCCTCTTAGGAATTCTTTTCAACTTGAGGCCAACAAGATTTACCGAACCAGTCTTTTCGCCCCTATTTAACTTGGCACTCTTGCTTTCTGTACTAGAGCACACCCCACCCATGATGTAACGGTGCTACTCCTCCAACGTGCGCTTCATTTTCTTCGTTAAAAATGTCTGTTATCAAATGTGACGATCAATATGAGAGCTTGGCAAGCCCAAAATTGAATGGTAAACTTAGACGGTGACTTCAAATCCGAATGTGCTAGATGTGTGATGTTTTGAGAATGGGAAGGTGTGGGAGAGGGAGGGAAAAGCAAGCACGATTCACCTTCGACCCGCACGTGTCTTTTCGAATCGCTCCCTTCGGTTAATAAATGAATAAATATAGTTCCTAATGGCCTACAAAAACTAGGTGCGACATCATCATACACATGTCTTACTGTCTCATGATGAAACATAATGTCGGCAAACGGGATCCGAAGAAGATAAAGGAGGGAGAGGAGGAGAGATGTACTGCTTCCCCCCCTCTCGCCAACTATCGACGTGCCTCTTATGATCATCGCTCCTCTTCTTCTATTTCTTCCTAACACTCGCAATCTTCCCTGGGAACTGATGCCAAAATGATGGTTAAATCCACATATTACTGGGAGAGAGAGAGAGAGAGAGAGAGAGAGAGAGCAACGAAGCTTCGGGGAGGCTAACAGCAAGGCGAGCGAGCTGCTCTACGACATGCTCCGAGTGAATCATGTGAAGGGCAGTCATAATCGATTCAGAATGAAGGCCGTTGCGGTTCTTCTTATATCGTTTGTGAGTTGTTGTCAGCTTCTGTCTGTTGACAATACCGAGGAGAGGCCTCTTGGATCC
This sequence comes from Bigelowiella natans CCMP2755, assembly GCA_000320545.1. Lineage (NCBI taxonomy): Eukaryota > Cercozoa > Chlorarachniophyceae > Bigelowiella > Bigelowiella natans. The sequence continues at coordinate 15,278 of ADNK01001797.1, forward strand.
TTTACAGCCGAAGACCAACGGCACACGCCTGAGTAATGTTACCTCAATTCATTCCCATTCCTATGTTCTCCGTATTGTGAAACAGAAGAAGACATCGTGTTCTATGATAATATACTAATCAGCTTGTTTGATGGCGATTTCCTACTACCTGGAGCTCCGCCAAGAGATCCTGATCTTGACGGGTACTACTCATCTTGAATAAATGACCGACAAATAACGATTATCGTGGGAGGAGGATGCTACGCATGGTGGTCCGCACGAAGTGTGTTAGCGAAGAAGGGGGTCAGGGTCCAAATTGACTTATTGTGTTGAATTAAATACAGAAGCGAATCCATACGCTATCGACATCCATTTGGAAGCACCAGTCAGTAAACAAATGATTGATTCAAGCACCACCATCCCCACCACCATCATTTACATTAGCAGTATCAGCGGCAACGATGAATCTCTCAATGACTTTGTGAATTGCATATAATGTTGCATGTATGTAGAGAAGGGCGAGAGTAGCGACCCTCGTACTCTACCAGCTGCACGTGAGTATAGAGACTATCTACATTGTGAAAAGGTAGATAGAAAGTAAGCAAGTAGCTAAGTTAATAAGAGCAAATTGTATCACAACTGCTCCCCTTAATAAAATCACTGTCCACGCCTCCCCCCTCCCTCCTCCTCCTCCTCCTCCTCCTTCTCTCGTCATCGCCATCATCGTCATGCGTGTCGTCTTTGTATCAATCGATTACTTGGAGCATTGTTAGCATAATTATTGAATAAAGTCTTTACAGATGACATTCCTTTGGCCAATTATACGTAGAAATTTATTCCTGAAATGGAATACGCTATGGCCTGTAGATGTCGTCTACGGATGAACAAGCATGTGGTAGTAACTAGTTGTTTCATAGCACCGTGTGACTGACTGAATGACTGACTCTGTTGTTGAGGAAGAAGAAGAAGAAGAAGAGCCTTGATCCGTTAGATTCGGTGTTGGTTCTTTATATGTAAACCGATCTAATCGTCAATGCGTGCGTGCGCGCGCGCGCGCGCGTGTGTGTGTGTGTGTGTGTGTGTGTACATTGTGCTGCTCAACGACCTCCTCCTAATCCTCCTCCTCCTCTTCTTCTTCTCCTTTGTGCACCAACCTTAGATTTACGTCGAGCGCGAGTGGATTGGAGATACAAACACCGCTAATAGGTGAAGGAAAGAGAATATATTAGTATACAAATATAAGACTGTCTTTCCTCCTCCTCATTATTATCAACTATTATTATTATTGTTATTGTTATTATTTTTCTAATTATTTTGTGATCTTCTGTGATCATATAGCCTAGGTGTGCAGGTAGGGACGTGGCGTGATCGGTTCTTTGCTTTTCGAGAATTGAACGATAAGAAGAAACGGTCAGTAGCGATGAGGAAGAGGACAAGAGGCCCCGAGAAAGCAAATCTGGTCATCATTATCACCATCGTTGTCGTCGTCGTCATCATCATCATCATCATCGTAAGTACTACGACTGATGATTTGATCTACTGTCATTACTTAATTCTGTAGTATATATATATATATATATATATATATATATATATATATGTATAAATATATCATGCGACGATTATTGTCAGGGATTATTCCATGAAATTATCATCTTACTTAGTAGAGGGACCGCTCTCTCACATAAAAATAACGGCTGCATTATGTTTTTCTGTCTATAGGATGATACTGCTACGACTCCAAACTGTGGTGATGATAATAAATCGAGTTCTCATCAGTATGACTCTTCCTCCTCCTCCTATACATATTACACAACAACCGAAGATGGTGGTGACGATAGTGAAATGGCTGATAAAGCCGCTGTGACTACGAATAGTGGTGCCGTTGAAGCAAACGATTCATCATCATACCCTCTCAAAGAGTATCACCACCGTAAGCAATCCGATCTTAACAAGAACATCAGCGATGATGATGATGATGATGATGACAACGACGAAGAGGACTGGAATCACAAGAAAAACGCGAAGAAACAACGTGCTGATAATGACATTGGTGATGGTGATAATCACAACAATGGTGGTGCTGATGCTTGTGACTACTACCACTCTAGCTATGGTAGAGGGGGTGGAGGAGGAAAGGACAGCTACGACGATGATGAAGAAGAAGAAGAAGATGATTATAAGAGAGCGTCAGACAGAAATCAACGACAAAGACACCAAAGAAGAAACCTATATCGTGAATTTGTATTCCAAGCACCGCTATCATCGTCTGATGATGGTGAAAATCGAGGAGAAGTTGCTGCTGATGATGATGAGCGAGCAGATGCTGCTGCTGCTGCTGCTGCTGCTGGTGGTGGTACTGATCATGGTTATTCTGAAAAAGTAGTTTCCACTGCTGTATTTGAGGAAGAAGAAGAAGAAAAGCTGGGTTATGAACGAGGAGGAGGAGAAGGAGGAGGGAGAAATGCTAAAAATTCTTCTTTTCCATCATCATCACCAATTTCCTATTTTTCCTCTCGAGGAGGCTCGAAGGTAGTGACGATGATACAGCTAGCAGCAAGAAGAAGAAGAAGAAGACGAAGGGGCATGAAGCTAGTTGTCACCCGTTTTATGATGATGAGATTTTGTGTGTGGATAAGATGATCTCGAGCCTACTAATAATGCATCTTTTCCCATAACGACTCAATGATGATAGTGAGGATACCATTGAGCAAGAGAGTGCTGCTGCTGCTGCTAGTCCGCCATTAGATTGATGAACAAAAGAGATTTATTGTTCTACTACTACTACTGCTGCTGCTACTGCTACTGATATTCATGCTAAGGTATCAGCAGGAGCTCTCATCACATGCTGGTTGGTTGAAAGGCTGTGGGTGAAATAACAAGAGGAGGGAGGGAGAGGGGGGGAGATGATCGATAGAAAGTAATAAGGCTATTGGTGAAGTGAAAGGGGTAGGTTTGATCAAAAAATGTAGTCCACGTTTGGTTTGACGGTACATTTGATGATGAGTTGCAATCCAGGAAATGAACTTATTCCTCGATGATGATATATATTAGGTATTTATCACTTCACTCTCAATTGGTGGCAAACAAGTCCCTTCTTGACATTGGAACGTATGTCGTTTATCATAGCTGCAATCATCAGTAGCATAGACTGCTCTATATTCAAATAATCACTAATGGAATAATGACGACCGTGGCTATTGAGCCTCATTGTTGGATTTCTCACTACATCATTTTAGTAGTTGTCGTGTATATGTACATGCTCGCACATACGACGTACAACGCGGTAGAAGAAGAGAGAGCAATCAAAGCAGTAGTCCTCCAATTCGCGATGAAGTTGAAACAACTTATTTCGGAAAAACGATGTGGATATTATGTGGGTGATCATCTTGTTTTCTCTCTTCTCTCAAGTATACCGCAATCATACTCATTCTGAGTGTGTTGTTACTGCTAATACTACAACTACTACTACTTGATGTCTTCTCCTTGGTATGTTGGCAGTGGTACAGGTATTGTAGGCATTTTTGCTGCTACTTCTCTAAGGGCCAAATCGGTCACGTTGAACGATGTAGATACACAGGTTGTGTATGTAAGACAATCGTAGCATGATGATGATGATGATGATGATGACAAGACCTTGCATGAATTTGCAAGATGAAGTCATTGCAACCCTGCTGCCATCCTTCCTGCTACATCTTTTCTTTATCATCCATTGTGATTCACTAGCGCCATTGGCGGCTCTCGATGAACACTATCATCATCATCAAACTGCTATCAGTCAATAATCAGATAACAACCGTGAATGAATAATAAATACTTACATAACTTATACTCATCTATCGTTACGTCTCTTCCTCATTGTTCCCCTCGTGTGTTTATCCTGTCTTCTTCTCCATATCTTTTATGTTACTTTCTATAAAGTTATTAGACGTGTTAAGAACAAATGTGGGAATAAATACCAACAAATCGCATCAGTTACGAAGAAGTCGAAGTATATCTGAAAGACGTCACAACAGCAGCAGCAGCAGCAGCAGCAGTAGTAGTAGTAGTAGTGGTAGTAGTAGTTGTTGTGGCAGTAGTGGCAGTAGTGGCAGTAGTGGCAGTAGTGGCAGTAGTGGAAGTGCGTTGATAAAGAGGGGGGGGAACATCACGATCCCTGCTACAAACGAGGTTGTTGCATCTGTTAGGAGAGAGAGCAATATCTTCTTTTGATTCTCCATATTATTCTTAGCTCATATATTATCTGCATTCATATCTTCAACTACTACTCACCCTAACTAACATGTATGGCTATATGACGGTAGATGCTGATATCAACGGATAACCATTTTGCACTTGGAAACGAGGAGAGTGACTCATTCAGAGGGGGGAAAGATTACAGAGGAAAACGACAATACGATATTGTAGTCGCATCTGAGCTCACAATCTCAAATGCTGATATGGCATCAAGTGTGAGAACAATTCTATCAACGTTGGTCAAACCTGGTAACAACAACAACAACTGTGCTAACCGATGCTGCTTCTGACTAATGCGCACCATATGTGATTTTTTGAATCAGGAGGAGTATTGCTCTTTGTTATTGGAAAATATGATGGCCTCAACCAAGTACAAGAGGGGGAAACAAACCCACATGAGATATAGCAACAATTACCAACAATTTCAGCTCATCATCATCATCATCATCATCATCATGATTATCATCATCGCCGTCGTTTAATAGAGCACTGCCATCCAATTTCGCTATCCATTCCTCACAACATCTCTACTACCTCTACAACTACTACTACTACTACCACTGCCACTGATTTACCTTAAAGGATGTCTTTGTTGGATGTAATCGTATTCTTAGCAATTCTTTTAGATACCTCACACAGATAATTGTTTATTCTTCAGGCGTTGAGGACGCTGAAGTCAGAAGCAGTCATTTTTAATGTGTGTGTGTCAACAATACTAACATTATTTAACAAAATTATTTCCTTCCATGCTTTTGTTTCACGGTGGTATTATTCCAGTTATCGTATTTATCATCCATCATCGTTAGTATAGCAGCAGCAGCACATGCACGCCACAACGCAGTACCCAATAGGGGCACATAGGATATGATCCTATCTTTGATTCTCCCTCATTGATTACAATGTATCTATACTAGTTACTGGACATTTCTTTGCTGACAGCGTGCTCTTCCAAACTACAACATCGATGTCGTGCAGGTGCATGCTGTTCGCCATGCACATGGATGAATTTATAGTATCAATCACCTTGTTGATAGGAACGAACTCTATATTATCTCTCATTCCGTTATTGATTGAATTCATCTGTGTTCTCATTTGCTTTTGTTACCAATAATATATTCTCCCAATCCGTCACGCCAGAAAATATACTCGTTGGCGTTCGAAAGCACGACGAAGCTACTTCAAACAATTCACAGCATCAATACCCTACTCAGGTAATTTAGAAACAGAGATAATTTTTCCATTTTATTTGCGTGCATCGAAAATTTTAATAATAATCAAACGCCCTCCTGATGATAGTGATATCTCTCTTGTCCCTACTTTGCTGTTTTCAACAACAATACCAACGATAGGTGCTGCCAGACGCACTGAGGCCTCGTTCTGATCAGGTACTTCCTGTTGCTAGAAGCATGATTGTGAAATAGTACAACGACAGAGGCAATATGACTATAAGCACAAAAAATTTGGAAACATATCCTACTTAGAAATGGTAGTACGTACACTTTCACAGCACAGAGATATTTCACCATAGCAGGCCAATTTGAAGTTTATTTCGTAGGTTACCAATCCGCCAAGGAATATCCCAGATTTTATCCAACGACTCTGGAGAATCGCTTACAAACAAGGTGGTAAAACAACAGTAATTCGCCAATGGATATTGGTTGGAGAGTTGGACAAATGTAACGTTTTATTGTAGTAGAGTTTTAAAAAAGGATGTATTTTCAAAGGTCCAAATGGAGCAAAGTCGCCAAGTTTGAGGTCGCAGCAACGAGCCAATGGAAAAGCAGGAATAAAGGGAAACAATGCATTACTTTCTGAGAAGGACAGGCTCATCGAGGCTGTGAGAGAAGCTTTGTCTACTACAGCAATGTAGCATCGAGCAATAATAGCACGTTTAGTGTAGTCGTGGCACGAAAGTAATATCCGAAACGAGACTACATGTAAGTTATGGCTCAATATGTACAGGGGCTAGTACGTCGATGCCTGCAGCTCAAACTATCCTTGCACATGATATATGTACGATGAATCAAGCATGCTATTGAGACTCAGCTTTCTCAAGAGAGTGTTTATATAGCGCTAGCAGCGAGCGCTGCTGAGCGCTGTGCATGCACGTAGTGATAGCAGCTGGCCTGTAAATTCAATAAGTCAAATCGAAGCGCGGCATAGTGAGCGCGCATTTACACGTACATGATCGATCATGCCCTGGAGTGCCAACTAGTCTGCCGCCCAAACTAACGCGACGTGTATAGTTTTATATATTAGCTTCGCCTAACTGTATAAATCCTAGCTCGTAGCACATGCTTGCGCAGCAATCTCTGGTAATTATGCTACTTTGAGCGAACAAAGTTGCACGTTTGTCTCATCCTCATTGTGCAAGAAACATCATTACGCGCGACACGCTTGACGTATATTGCGTATATTGCTGAACTCAAAGGAATTTGCTGGAAATTGTTGGTTGCATGAAACGTGTCCCTGAACGTACATGTGCACATCTAGCTGCTGCAGTAATCATGCTGCAATAGATACCACAGATATATTGTGCAATGTTGTTTTGTGTACATAATGTGAAGATAAATACGTGTGTATACGCAACCGCGTTCGTATACGAAAAACCTATCTACGAACACATCGATGTGTAGTGTGCATATATGGTAGACTCATCCTCATGTAACTTGAAATGCAATCTAGCAACACATTAAGATATTATGAATCCAATTTTAATCGAATGACAAATTCGCGACTGTTTCTCACATTCTTGGAATTTTCTTTATTAATTCCCAAAGATCCAGATTTAGAGTCACGTAAGCACCATTCTTTCACTTCGTTCAACTCGTTAAATCTTCCTGAGAATTGACCTAACACATATGAATCATCAACAATATCATAAAAAGAATTTCACTTGAATGGTAGCTGGTTTGATTACTTCTCCGTGAGGGTCTAGTCATTGCCCATCTCTTAATCATCTCCATCATGGAGTCAATGTATGAGATAGCAGATTGCTGCTGAATGTTCTTCGAAAACAGGTCTGGATGATTTTTATTTGCGTCGTCCTTCAATGCAACACAGGAGAATTAACAAATGATGGCACATTCACGAAAATACAAACAATTAAACCACAAATGAGTCTGTGCAATTTATGTTATTATCTGAAATACTGATGATCACACTACCACCATGAATTCGCATGTAGTCTCTGTTTCAAGCCATCTGAAGAAGCACCAAAAAACATAGGAAATATTGAGATATTTCTATAACTTAAAGGACCAACATCAACCTTGTAATTTCCTTGAGCAGCTTGACATCGTTGTTGAGGGAAAGCGCGTCACCGTCAAGTTCGTTCTTCTTCATCTTTAACTCACTGTGTAGAACTTGTTGCAGTCTATTCCCGCTGCTGAAGGTAAAATATCGTGTTTCATGTCATTGTAAATGATCAAAATCATACTTGAATAAGTGCACTGACCATTTATCATCGTCGTGATCATCCGTATTTTCGGGCATTCTTGCCCCCCCATCTTCTTTTGCATCATTCGCCGCTTGTTTCCTTCTCTCCGCTGCTTTATTGTAGTAGCACTGCCTGTTAAGTTTCCATTGCTCTTGGCTGTTCCTCAAATCTCGCTGATTATTAGAGGAATGATATTCATTTGAGAACTCAGAATTTCTTCAGTCCAATTTTTTTGAATGTCAGAATCAGCAAAATGCTTGTATTCCAACTCGAGAAACAAGTCATGTCCACCTGAAGTTCTTTCAGGAGCTTTTTTTGATTTCGCACGCAACTTGTCATCTAATTTATGATTGAAAGAAACTAATAAGAAATACAAATATATGTGTATAATGTACCTATAGTCCATCAAATTACTTTTTTAAAGGTGTATTTATAGATATATCGCAGGAATCTTAAGGTATATTAATAGATACATCGCAGGAAAATAAAGCATTACCCTCTCCATCAGACTGCCTTTGGAATCAATGTGCTCTTTACCACTGTCCTCCTGAAACAGACTGTAGTTAATACGTTGTTCACACAGCAGCAGCAGCTGTGATCTTGTGTAGGGTAAGATTAGGAAAAAATAAACCGACTTCTAGTAAAAAGTCACAAAATGCAATAATAAGACTTACGAAAAATCACCTTCGGACGGTGTTGATTTTCATGGTCTCCATTCTCATGAGACTTAGTACAATTTCGTGAACCATACGTGATTTTAGGCGATACAGCCGTAGGAATATCGTCTTTGTCGCCGTCATCCTTTCTATTTGCTGATGGAGGCAGTTTTTCGTTGCTGTCGTTATCGTCCATCAATTTCATATCCATCTGTTGTTGCCCTTTTCCCGTTGCCTCTGTGAAATACGTATGTCTCGATGAACAGTTTCTTATTTTTACACTTCACGATTTACAGCTGTCGTTACAATTTTTGAATGAGAAATGGTTTGTCGTTTGTACGTTTATGAAGCGCCAATATTTGCTGCAATTTATTAACTTCCTCCTGAAGAGCTTCAACCTGCGAATGATTACCAAAAACTTCAAGGAGATGCTGAGTGCTATTGCTTCTGACTGCAACTCTAGGCGAAGTGACTAGACTGTCTGTTATAATCAACATTTATTTCTTCTAAATCCAAAACCGATGGATACCTTCAAATCTCTATCATTCTCTGCCTCATTCACTGCTAATTTATATCTCTTGCAATTTTCATTCGCTTCTCGGAGTTCATTCGTCAGATTGCCCACCTTTTAATTTTCAAGTTAAGGCAGTTAAAGAGGAATTAGGAAGATTAATTTCCAATCTAGGCTTCGTTCTATATGTTTACTTTGGACTCGAATTCCGCTTTCAATTCGGCTAATGAGGTTGCTTGTTGGGCGTCCCTTTCTTCTGTTCTCTTGTGTTCCTTCATCATTCGTTGTATAGTATTTTGAAGATCGGATGCCTTTTTTTGTATATATACATGGTTTATGTTACACTCAAGCAGTGTTACTCCGTTGACAAGTGACACGACATGCCTACAACATACCTGTGAGGAGTTCGTTTCGAGCTGAGTTTTTGTCTGCTCATACCTTTCCTGCACAATTCTTAATCTCTGCTCCAGCACTTCTTTGTTTCTTTCAGCTTCTAAGCGAAGAGCTCGCTCGTTGTTGAGACTCTTCACCTTGGGAGGTTCATATTAATGAGAAAAATTTAAGCTGAAGGAAAAATTGAAAATCGAATAGTGGATTTCTATCTGGTTGTAAGAGGTGGTGGTGATACTCCCCGATCTATAAAAATGCTTTTCTACAATAAAAAGAGAAGAGACCCATTTTGTTTTCTACAATAAATAAATTTGATAAAATCCATTGCACCTCTTTTGCCAAAGATTCGCATTCTTTTCCTAAGGCCTTTAATTATTGGAACGAAAATTTTGAATTTTTGAGACCAACGAACAGCAATATATCATCTACATGGAATTACCTCAATTTTGTCTTGCATAGATGAAACTTTGTTGTTTCGCTTTGCAATCTTTTTCTATAAAATTCCCCTTCATCTTGATGTGACTTCCTAGAAGGTAACGTAAGTTCATGATAATTGAAGATATATATAATTAATATATATATATATATATATATATATATATTAATATATATATAATTAATATATATATATATATATTAATATGAAAATTTTGTGAATAATTACTACTTTATTGATTCCAATTCGTGGTGATGCTCCAATTTTAGATGTTGCGTGGTTCTCAGAGCCTCGTCTTGCACACCCGCAACTAGAACCTCTTTTTCTCTTGCTACTTGTTTCAGCTTTTGTTGCATACTCTTTATTCGCCGCCTTTGTGGACACACACGAGCGAAACAAACATTCAGCTTGGGTGACTGAAGAAAAATTGCATCCACAAACGACCCATCACACGCCTCCGACACAAAGGAAAGTATGATACGAAACGAAGATCACAAATATGCGCTGGGCTCTCACATGGTTGCAAAATTGGAGACGGGCAAAGCTCGAAGGCTTAACCCCGGAAAGAGATATTTAATGTGCAATATTCATATTAAGCAACATTAGCGACGGTTGAAACCATACTAGAAAGTATTGCGTATTTAATTTTCATGTCTCACTAATTAACAACAACTACTATATACTCTCACTGACGCTACGCTTATTACCTTGCATCTGCAAGAGCCCCTTTGACCTCTTGAAATTGCTCCAATGTACTCTGTTTTTCTTCTTCCGCACGCTCGATAACTTGTCTGAAGTATTCGTGCAAAATGAGTTGAAGGAAAATAGTGAAAGGAAAGGTGGCTACATTAAGATATTTTGAGGAAACATAACGTAAGTAACCTATATGAAGTTGCCTCCCTTGTTTTGGTTTCCATGAGGGTCCTTTCAAAGAAGAGTATTTTAATCTCAACGCTTTGATACACTCTGCGCACTTACATCATTTTTTTCAATTCCAATTCTTTTTGGTTCTCCAGCGTTTTCAGTTGAGAGTTCTCCTCCTCCAGCTATAATAGAAAATGAGTACATCTCTGGTTTAAGTGGCTCAATGTAAATAAGTGATCGATTAACTCTAACTAAATGTGTCACAAGAAAGGACCTTAAATATGCTGCGCTTGTTTCTCAATGCTAAAGCCTCTGCTTCAAGTAGCCTAGCAGTATACCAAATCGCAAGAATGTAAGTTGAGGGTATTCCAAAATATATGGGGATTGAACAACAAAACATGAGAGAGGAAGCAGAGATTTTGTCACGTGCAAGAGTTGAAATAGAACGCCACACTAGCACCTTGCTTTCAACGATGCTTCTGTTAGCTCCCATTTCTTCTTTTCATTTAATATTGCGGTTGAACGTTCCAATTCAAGAGATTTCTTTTCTTCACGAAGCTTTTTCCTTGAAGCATCTAGTCGCATTTTGTCCATGAGCAGTCGTTTCTGGTTCTCATAACTAAGTTAGATTTCAATCGAAGGAATAAAGTTTAGATAAAATAAATATGAAAAGGACTTCATAAAACCAGCACACTCGTTTACACACCCACACACACACACAAGTATATATATATATATATATATATATATATATATATATATATATATATATATATATTTATATGTACACATACATATACATGATATCTATTTACAAATTTTGTACAAATACACAAATCAAACAAATGCAACGGATACTAAACGTATTTTATCAAGTCCTGAATATTACAGAGATTGGTTGGATTGTCTAATCCTCTCCTCAAGATCTTTCAAAATTTTCCCATGCTCATCAACATCTTGTTTGCACGATTTTAAGCTTTTGTTGCAGGCCTCGAGCTCCTTCTCGTGCTCGGTTACTTGATCAAGAATGCTCTAAATACGTTGATAGGACAACTACTCATTGAATTGCAAAAGTAAAATGGGGCGGATCTATTTCAATGTTATTACCTTAATTTTATTCTCTGCTTCAATCTTCACCATTTGTATCTTTCCCTCAGACTCTTTTCGCAAGCCTTCAATTCTCTCATTTTCATGCTTTTGTATTTCTGCGACAGCTTTGTCGGCATTAACACGTGCTTGCTCTATTTTTTCGTCTCCCCGAAGTACGCTACAAAACCAAAATTGATGTTCGAAGTGATGCAGAAGATCATTATCATCGGCGTGAGCTTTACATATATATATATATATATATATATATATATATAATATTATAAATAATTTAGATACTACCTTTGATTTATTCTTTCCTGCTCATCTCTGGACTCTGTAAGTTTTTCCGTTGCAATCTTCATTTCTTTTCTAGCCTCTACGATCTGTTTCTGGATACTTTTCAGTCTAAAATGAAGGAAATAGAAACATAGAACGAAATAAGGTGTTGACGTATTTCATTTTATCGTTAAACTTAAGTAGTCCTATGTGGATGTGTTAAAAATGATAGAATTTATCAAGAGAAAGACAATCTTTGGCATTCACCAGGACGTCATCTCGCATATAATCTTGAAAACAATATTGTTGTACAAATCTCATTGTAAGACACTACTCTGTTTCAGCTTGGGAAATTTGGGGTCGAAACTCCTCCATGCATTTCTTTTCATATAGAGCGGTTTTTTCTTGAAGCCTTTTCTGGTGCGCAGAACGAACCTCTGGAAATTCAAATTCGATACTGAATCTTTTAATTACACTTCCTCAAATGGTATTTGTTGCAATTTTTTACTGTTCACTATACCTTCGATATCAATTTCATGCAATTTATTCTCTTCTTCGAGCTTCTTTTCATGTAAAGCCCGTCGTTTTTTCATTGCAGCATCCCAAAGACCCTTCATAGATTCCTAGCCAATAATTAGTTCAAATGACATTATTGTGTTGTTATTCGTTCATAGTATCTACCAAATCTTTTGATTGTCTCATTTGAAGAGACTGGAGCGATTTTTGGTGCTTTTCTTTCAGAATATCGATCGCACTTCGATGCTTCGATTCTTCTTTATCTAGTCTGTTCTTCATTTGGTGAGTCTTAACATTTTTATTACGCCGAGTTTTCGGTTTCTGAACAGAGTCAAAATTAACCAATAGCTTGAAAGAATAGAAGAATGTTTATTACATTTTCCCTTTTCTCTGCCGAAGTAGCCGCTGGTGCTGCTGGTGCAAAGTCCGAGCTCTAAGGAAGTATTTTGAAATTCATCACGCACAAATAAGTAAATAAGTAAATGCCTGATTGCAGAACTAGATGCATGACTGGAAAAAATACCTTTGGATTCTGGAGTTTGGTACTATAAAAAAGAGATTGTGCTGATTTGCGCACTTCTTTTGGTTTCCTTGAATTGGAATTTATTCGCCGATCCTTCTGCAAATTTAATTATTAGTGTAGGTCATCTTCTCATTCAAGAATCTCCTCTTACTTGATATTTCTTTGTCTTCTCTCGTTGGTAGAGATCCTTATAATGCTTGTCACAAGGGTGGTTCCACTCACTCTACGCAAGATTAGATATGGAAGTATGAGAGATCGGAAGAATCATAGAAGTATGGACGTTCAAATACCTCCCCAGTTCGGAAGTTGAAGTAGTAGATATCGCCTTTTTTAGTTTGACAGGGTCTCCACCCAGGAGGGAGGGGGGCTTTAAGACCTTCTTTTGCAATCCAGAGGAGTTCCTTTCATGGGAGATTATTATTTCTTTACATCATAAGTTGAGCAGGTAATTACCTTATCTTCGGTGACATCCATTCCCAGGAATTCACTGTAGTCCTTGATTTCATCGATAGTAGGCTCATAATTTGGGTCATATTGTTCATCGAGAACGACTGTATCTTGGTTTTGGGACGGATTTGACGGCATAGCTATGAATCCAAACTCTCTTGTTCCCCCCCCCAAAAGAGTTCACCCTGTGTCACACTAGTATTACTTTCGGGTCAGGATGACTTCCTCTTCAACTGCTAGCCTACAACACTTGCAACAATACAAGTCATATGAAGACGGTTACGATGGATTCCGTTCAAAAAATATTGCCTCTATTCGATCTCACTTGTTTACGTTTCGTTATCAGAGTGTTGGTGATGTCATTTATACAATACGGCTTCCCGCCAGATATGACCTCACGAACTTTTAGAAAATGGCCTTTTATTCTGTGTCGCAGTCGCCTGGTTCCCTCTCCCAGCTAGCAGCCACATCCGATACGAGTGCGAGTTGGTACATGATCATCTCTCGGCGTCTCCAACACATCCTTCACAACTGCTTCATTGTCATCATTTGCTAGTCACAGTCCTCACTGAAACCAGTTCGAGGCACTGCATTTTGCACGCTGCAAGTGTCTTGCAACACTTTGGAAATGTGGTTTTTCATCATTGTTTCATTGTTGTTTCATTGTCATCATTTTCAGCTCCGCGTTTCCCACTTTGCAAGTGCCATGTGATGCTTTGGAAATGCACTCGATCAACAATGAATCTTGTTTCTTTCTTGAAATGTTTCATTGCATGGTCATTCATTCATTCAGGACGGTGTTCTGAGAACAAGAACAAGTGAACAATTGCAAGTGAGAGAGAGAGAGAGAAGGGTCATCGCAATGATTCATGTGTTCGCCTGAGGCTGCAGAATGAGTTTTTTGGGTTCTCAGATGTTTCACTTGTGAACGTCTTTCTAGGTGAACAGGAGCAATTCGAGAAAATGAAAGGTCAACCAAACTCCCTCGTGCCAAGCCACGTGCAGTCATCTCTTGTGGTGGCATGATCGAGTGCAAGCAGATGGGAAGAGATTTTTGCTTGCTCTTTTGCAAGTGAGCAGAGATGCTCCGTCACTTGTTCGTCGCATGGGTGCAACACTTTGGAAATGTCACTCACTGGATGTCAGTCGATCCCAGGATCATCAAGTGAGCTTCTTTCTTTCCTTCTTTCTTCGTGGGTGCCAAAGAATCACCACGCAGCATGGAACTCCAGCACGACACACAATGCCATCATGCACATTGTGGAGACTCAGAGACTCAAGTCTCCACTGTGACACGTGCACGTGCGTGGTCACGTGTTCACTTGGGCATTGCGATGTTGCGATCAGATCGAGAACAAAGCCCATGCTGGCATGAGGTGTGGCGCTCAGACAATCAACAAGGACATTGACAGCATGCCAACTCCCACGCAAGCGATGAATGCACAAACCGAAGCTAGCGAAGGCGCGACAGAGGCACTTCGTTGTCCACGGAATGCGAAGTGCTTGGCTGCGCTTTGGAAACTGCGTGCACGTGCACGTGCAGCCCTTTTGGGCTGCAGAGCGTGCCAGGGTTCAGAACACACACAAGTTCTCTGGGACACAGTCCAGTGGCAGACGTGTGCTGTGTGCTTGCGCTGCGCACACATCTGTGGCGTGCGCAGCAGCATGGCAGCACACATGCTTCATGGACACAAGAATCCAAAGTGTGCATCGTGCACAACAATGTGGTCAGCACAGTGAGATTGTTGTTGTCCCACGTTGTGCAAACATCACGTGTGCGTCATGTCCCAGATGGATGCAGCTGGACAGCAACGTGTGCCATCGGTCGTGCACTGGTTGCTGCGGCTGCAGAGCTGAAATTCATTTTTGGTCTGCTCTGGCCACACTGGCCATGTCCATCATCATGTGTGCATTGTGTCACGTGTTGTGCACACACAATGCATTGCATGTGCACACATCGCGTCACGTTGTGTGACAATTCAAACATCTTCTCGTTGTGTGTGGAGCCGCGTGACGTGCTGACTCATTTGGAAGTTGAGTTTGTGGTCTGTTGTGACATGAACACCAGAAATGTGATGCAGCTGTGCACTTTGCACTTTCTTCTGTTGCCGAGACACAGCAATGCAAACAAGCCTGTGCACAATTCATGCACATTGATCTGGAACAGAAAATTCTACACGTCTCATGACAACGACACTTCATTGAGAAATTGAAGTGAAATGCAACTGACCAGACCACTTCAAGTGTTCTATTTCAAGGTATCTGTCCTAACATTTCTAGGAGCCGTTGAAGCACGTCAGCATCGCTCTTTTCGACTGGGAGAAATCCAAATCTATTTGTGACAGACAATGCCTCAACGCAACTAAATACAACTTAAATTCAAATGCATGCCCTCTCAAAATTAAAAAAAAAATGAACAGGAAAAGATGATTTTGTCCGTTTTGTCAGTAAATTTTGTTATCTTACGTTTGAGTCTTCTTTGCACTCATGGCCTTATGTTGGGAGACGATATTGATACCATCTTCTCTAAACGATTCAACGGATATAATTCTGACAATAGAAAAATAGATAGCCACAACATCGTAAATACCAACACTATTCAGATGACAGGATAACAACCTAAATTGATCTCTTTGGTTTCTAAACATTTCTTTTAAATTTCCAAAAATGGAAGCCAAATAATACAATCGAGAATCGGATGATTGATTGCAACAAAAAGGAATGAATTGCGTTAGAGGTGTGGTCCCTACTACATGCGGAAAGGATTCAATGCTAGATCGTATAAAAACTAACGCTTTTGACATTAATTTGCTGACCATCGTGGCTAATACCTATCTTTTGGAATTATGGTCACATTTGTCGCCTTGTCCCTCAACTTGCCAGTATTTTTACTAATATTCATGCGCAGTTTCACGAATTTCAAAGTTTCATTGTCTTTG
Organism: Bigelowiella natans CCMP2755; assembly: GCA_000320545.1. Taxonomy (NCBI): domain Eukaryota; phylum Cercozoa; class Chlorarachniophyceae; genus Bigelowiella; species Bigelowiella natans. Next base: position 31,579 of record ADNK01001797.1, read on the forward strand.
ACTTTCGCCTGTTCCTCGCCGTAGTAGACGTCATTGTCAAAGAGCCTTAAGTAAACTTTATGCACGTTGCCGCCACGATTCTTCCACTTATACACAAAGAGCGAGATCTCCTTCATTTGCTCCTCAGCCTTTTTTTCCTCTGCACGCTTTGCTATTTTTATCTTGCAACTCTGCACCTTTTCCTCTTTTACTTTAGAAAGGGCGTCTTTTATACTCTCTCTTTTCTCATTTTTGTCTCCATCATTTTCCGGGCTGTCATCCTCATGAAATACAGCAGGCTTAAAGGAAGCTTTATCGTTTACTTCATCCTCGAATTCCTGGACCTTGAAACAATGGCGTATACAGATACAGAGAATGTTCAATTTTTGAACAGAAGTACATACCATAGTATAAATGTGTACGAATATATATATATATATATATATATATATATATATGTGTGTGTGTGTGTGTGTGTGTGTGTGTAAGGTACAAACAATCGACGTATAAAGTCTTGCATTTTTCTTAATTTTTGCACGTTTAGAAGTCAATTTGGGAACCTCCTCGCCATCCTGGTAGAATACAACTTTTTTTTGGGGTTCCTTTGGCTTCGAGCTCCTCATTTCGACATCGTTTCCAATATTTGACTTAGCATGAGATTTGGACTCTTCGGAGGCACAGCATCCCATTTTCTCTATACAATAAATTTAGTGATCACATTGATTAGACATATAGAAGGCAATTAATGGTTATTGGAATCCCCCCCCTACACTGCCGATGAAGTAGGAAAACTCCACAGACCTGCTTCAGCGCGGCGTCTCTGGTTAGGAGCGTTAGACTTGTCGGCAAGGTCTCAATGAACTGAATGAATGAATAAAATGCATGCCATGTTTGGAAATTTTCAAATCAGTTTGGTTGTCGTAAAGAGAAATCGGAGGTATGAAAAACGTGACGACTTGTAGGATAAAATAGTTAAATAGACAGATATCCATGTGGATACGAGTCTTCGGAAGAGTGGTGTCGCATTGATAAATGGCTGTGCGTTTTTCTCTGCCGTTTCCTTTTCTTCGGTTTACTTACGTTATTACTTACTACAAAGGCCGTTCTATACTTGCGACTCAGAACCACAGATGTCTCTGTATTGAACTCCCGAATAACTCAACATGGCTTCGGCCGACCCCAAGAAGATGTCACGAAGGTGGTTGTGCTTTGCATTTTTCGTGCTGCTTAATGGGTTGCCCTACTCGCCTCACGTGGATAACCATTAACACGATTTCTAATTTTATGTTTCTGCTCCTGTAGTCGTACGATAACTAACTTTCCCTCTCAAAAATATACGTGAATGCTTCTTATTTGCATAGGTTTCAAAAGTACCTGAAGCACATAGAGCTTACAGGGAACGTTAAACGGATAGTTGAGGAAATTTTATTTCGACTGAAGGAAAACCCACAGTTCGATATTTGGAGCTATTTCTCCCTCAGACTCTATGAGGTTGGCGTGGCGCGAGATCAAAAGAAAAAACGCAACAAGAGTCCTTCGGCAAGTGAAAAGGAAAGTAAACTAACAACAAAGGATGACGCGGAAGGACCGCACGATGGGCCGCGTGAAAATAATGAAATGGATGAGATGAAAGCTGCAAAGTCTAAACATGATATCTTCCTTAGTAAATGGGAGCTCTTGTCGACTGCATGGAAGGTTTTAGACATCAACGGTGATGGATATATATCCAGAAAGGAATTCGAAGACGGTTTAGATCGCAGTGGACTAGAATGTCTTGACAAGAAAACACGAGATGAACTATGGGAGGAAGCGGATATTAACCGTGACAATAAAATTGGATATAAAGAACTAAAGACGGTATTTAACCGATGGATGCAAGCAAAGAAACTTAAAAAGAACCATAGGAAAAAACAGAGCTCCGTCAGGGGCAGCCGGGAAAGAGTTAAACAACGAAGGGAGGAGGAGGCAGAGAAACTAAGGAAAATCAAGAAGGCTTTGGCCACGGGACATAGTGTTCAGGATGGCGTTATTGTAGAGTAGAAAAGTACCATACAACCAGATTATGACAAAGTTGGCTGCTGCACATGCTCTTTCTTTATGTATTCATTTATCTTCTAATGTGTTGATTTGTATCACTGTTCTATGTCATTGTAGCGTATGTATCCTATGATTTGACATTCGATTCAGCGCAACGTCTAGACGATGGATGGTGAAAAACATAGCAGCCGTTATGGCCTTTTCGAGAATGATAGCATGATGCCATGGCATGCGATACTAAGTCAACAGACTGATCACAAAATTTTCACACAATTAATTAAATGTAATCAATTAAAACCACAGACCTAGTGACGTGAATGAAAACATACATGCACAAGAAACCAATTGAATGCCATCATGAATCGAAACGATGACACGAAACGACTAACTGAAGCTGAAAAAGAGGCACGGACCGCGCTGCACGCATCGCACCGCACGACATCGACGACAGGATGCAGGTGCTTTTAAATGCATGAAACACGTGATGGATCCATCACGTTGTGTCCATTTGCCTAGCTCGTCCGGACGAGACAAATGGACACAACCTCTCTCTCTCTCTCTCTCTCTCTCTCTCTCTCTCTCTCTGTGTGTGTGTGTGTGTGTGTGTGTGAGTGTGTGTGTGAGTGTGTGTTTGCGTCCATATCGCCCATTATATAATCGATTCAGGATGGAGCATCCTTTTCATACTTCGACAATTGACAGACATCAACATATTGAAAAAGCTTTGTGCCTTCTAAGCTGCTTTGCATGGTCACATTGGGACAACCATTGAAAAATGATAGACATGCAATGTGATATGTGTAATATGTACCCTATTGCTGTGTAGGTCACAAAAGATTTCATCACTTCATTGTTGCATCCGTCTCACAAGCTGTGCAGCAGATGCAATGAACACAGCAACATGATGCGCACATTGCATGTCCATCACAACAGCTAGACGCAGCAATGTGATGTGCACATCGTGTGCATACGTACACATCACATTGCATGTCCATGCATCATAGATGATCTCTTTTCTTTATTTCAAACAAGATCCATTGTCAACATCTGCGCATTCCACGATGTGAAATCATGGGCATGCAAGCTAGCAAGCATATTTCCAAGTCTCTAGTTCATTGTGTTCACATGTGCCACAGTGCAAAACAAAGCATTGCACACATGAACATGTTTGCTAGAGCTTGCAACACAAACCTTCATTGTATTGCTCGCATCTCTCCTCGCATTGTGAGAGCAGTCGCGCATTTTTTTTTGCGCAGCATTGCTTTTGTGTGCAATAACAACAACGCGGAACACACACACCCAGAGCACAATAATGCAAATATCTCATCATTAATCTGGTCATAGAACTACTCAATAGAGTCTCAAGAAGAATAAAACTTATTAATAATCAAACTAAGAGTTGCAACACTATATAGATTATTATCAATGCAGCCGAGCATCAATTGTGTGACATGAATTAAAAATAATGTAAAGTATCTTCCTTTATTTCTACTTACTATGACCGTACCATCTTGTCTTATGCTCTATTATTGTCTAATTTTGTCGCCAAATTTTCAAGTTAACAATGTCGTGCTTCGGATAATATCGTACAGAAGTCCTGCCAGATCGCCCGGCTCTGTTGCTGCAGCTGTTTCCATAATACTGGTGGTATTACGATTTGCGTGAGCAAATCTAATCAACAAATTTCCAGCGGCAGCAGCAGCTGCAGCAGCTGAATTTTCGACACCGTTATTTTCTTTCTTCAGTTCCTTTTGCTGTATTGCTGCCGAGTTACTAACCGGCATAATGGCCTTTTTCGCTGCTGTCGTTAACCTTTCAAGGAATGGCCGCAGTCTATGGCTCTGGGCGATTTTTCTCCAGAAACCGATTGGACTGCGAACCCTGTGAACATAAACATGAGATGACGAAGACGTCGACGAAAACAACATGAACAATGGAAAGGAAACAATGCTAAAAACAGCAACAAATGCAAATGGCAAGTGGTTCGAATGAAAGAGAACAAGTAATCTTGCCCTGACAGGTGGAATGTTGATAGACAAAGTGACTACTGCTACTACTTACCCTTCAAGAAGTGGGTGTATGAAGAGGATGAGGTCTGTGTTTCCCATCTGGAGAATCAACAGGAGGACGAGGCAAAACATTACAACACTCAGAAGAATGATCCACAAAATGATCGTTTTGTAGCATTGATTTATTATAATCAATATAAATTTTTTTCATCATCAATGTTTATAAAAAAGAAATTACCAGTTCTTCGGCACAGCCTTTCACGTCAAATTCGACAATGTCTTTCTTTAGCGTTTGAGCCTTAGCAAGCATCTCTTTGAATTCCTTTTTACCCTCAAGCTGCTCCAACTAACCAATATTCATTCATGCCAGCATATATTAGCGATGACGACTAAAAGATATGTACGTATTCTAACCATTGTAGTATAAGTAGCAGTTGTTGTGGTTGTAGTTGTTGTTGTTTGTTGTGGTTACTACTCGGATCATTTTCTCGGTCACAACTCGAATAGCCTCTTCTTTCAGGTGTCGCACAATCCATACATCACTGGTGCTATTGCCGCTGTCAGCAGCATCTTTCTTTCCTTCATCTTTCTGCTTTGTTTCTGTGATTCTTGATGATAATGATGATGGCGATGATGATAATACTGCTGTTTCGCTTAAGTCTTCCACTACCGCTTTTCCCTTGGAAAATATTGCTGATAGAAATCGAGGTTCTCCCCCTTTTCCTCCTACCCCCCCTTCTCCCACTGCAGCCAGTGATTGTCGTATTGCAGCAGCGGCTGAGGACTTGATGCTCTGGAGTTCCTCTTCTTTCAAAATGCCTTGAGAAATCTCAGCAATCTTAGATTCGAACAGCTGAGTAATTATAGCGATACCCGAAGCCTGCAAACCCTGGTAGATTTTATGAAGACTACTAGGCGTTTTTCCTTCTTCCAAAGTAGGAATATCCCTCTCCTCCCTCTCCTCTATTTCCGAATTCACCGCCTCCTGGTCCACTACGAGGGAGGGGGATGCAGGGATTTGGGAGGAAGATGCATCATTTGCCTCTTTTCCCTCCTCATTTCCATTCTCTTTACGACTCGTAGCTTGTTGTTGTTGCGATGATGATGACGTAGTAACAACATTGCTGTTATCTAATGATGAAGTAGGGGATGACAGGACGGTCTTCTTTCCTTCTCCTCCCTCTTGGCGCTCTTTCCTTTCCTTGTTGCTGTGCTTCGGTTGCTTCTTTGAGGTTATTCCACCGTACTTCTTCGTCGTCGTCGTAGAAGAAGGACGTTGAAATAAGGATGACGTCGCCGCATTGAAAGCATCGATAATCTGCTCCTTTTGAAACTATGTAAAGGGGATGAGGAGACAATAAGAAGTACTCGAATGGAAATGCAGATACTATAAACGAAATAATCATTGGTATTTGCTTCATAAACTGTTTTCTTCTCCTCACGCCAGCACGTTTTTCTTACATATGAATTCTCTTGATAGTCACCTGCATTATTCCACCGCTATCAATCTCTATACTATTGAGAGAATCTGTGACAATTTTTTTGCACGTGTGGGCGACGAAGGAAAGGCCCATTTTGGTATCAACGCTAGGACGTTGAACGATGAACCCTTGAGAGACCATTGCTAATTGTAACCTCATGTCGAGCATCTTCAACCAGTCTGAGCGACGATAATGACGATGGTGGTGGGGGAGAAGGGGGAGCGAATCAATTTTTTTAGGAAAAAGAGAGTTATTGTGTGATGTCTGTATTCTACGGAGATGGGATAATCATCGCTTTGCATTTTTGTAAGATGTGTTTGTAGAGTTTCATCACTGTTTATCGTTGCTAGCTGCGGATGTGTATGGCAAAAAGTAGACATTTTTCCTTACATGCCCAAGGATACACACGAACTCCCACACACATCATCATCATCATCATCATCATCGTCGTCGTCGTCAACATCATCATCATCATCATCTGCTCCTTCTTTTCCCTCTTTTTCTTCTTCTTCTTCGTCCATTTCGTTGTCTTTGAATAGAGCCCCCCTCGCCTCTTATCCATCATATGTTGATGCTGGCGAACACGTGTACTACTACTACTACTACTACTACTACTATTACTACTACTACCACTACTACTACTGCAACTACTTTCCAACCCTATTATGATCATCATCACTATAATTACCAAGGACGAGAGAAAGAGGCCCCACCCACGCGAAACCATGAGAAAGTGCCACCTCTCTTATAGCCTTTATCGAGTTACAGAGATCTGCGACTGATACCGATGATAATACAGAGATTCCTCTTCCCTGCACACCCGCTCCCGCATAAAGAAGCGACAATTTTGTCACCAGCTGCATGAAGATACTGCCTTCAAGAGCATCCGAGAAGAACCTACACAAGAACAATAACACAGTCATCCGATTTGAAGGAAAGACATGGTCATGATGATGATGATGATGATGATAATGATGATGGTGATGATGATGGTGACGATATTCAGGATGATGGTGAAGGACATATCTAAATTAGTTTGGAGTCAGTAATAGTTATATGATTATTGCAGATGAAGAAGAGGAAGAAGAAGAGTAAGAAAATGATAGGCTACCAACGGTACATTTTTGTGGTAACAAGAAATACTACAACTGCTAGTATAGCGCCTACAACGTTCCTCGGCGTGTGCATAGTACAATTTATCGTAGATCTATGATCACGACGACGATATGGGCACTAACTTAGATAAGTCCTGTGGTACTTCCTTGAGAATCTCATCAATATTATAACCGTCGGTATGAAGGTTTTCCTCTGCGCTTTTCCGTAATTTGATTCCAAAGGACAACGCGACCCCTCGAACCATCTAATGAAGAATATCAATAAAACGAAAACAATTACAATTATTATGGGGAAAACGGACATATACACAGATAAGTGGGGGGGGGGGGGGGTCCTAGAAAGCATAACCTGTTTGTTTTGCTTCTTAATGGTCTTTCTCAAGTCTTTAAGTGTTGTACAGCTCTCGAATTGAAGCCTCTGATCTGCCCTTATATAACCCCTTGAATAGCGCAGGATACGACCCACGAAGGACTCAACTGCATGTAGTTAGTCGGTAGTTGAATAATGTGTATGGGTGTAACAACAATAATAATAATGATAATAACAACAATAGCATCATGAGGTCATTCAAATGACGTCTTGTTTCCCTTCCTCTTCTTTTTCTTGTTGCTTTACCAGTGATCTTCTCTGCCATCCTTAAGGCAGATCCAGGAGTCTTACACTGGTCAAACCTCTTGAGAAAGACGCTATTTCTCTTCTCCATCCCCTCCCCCTGCTCCTCCTCCTTCTTATCCCCGTCACCATCGTGGGCGTGATCAACTGCTCCTCCGTCAAAGAGAGCACCCAACACGGTGTTGCAGCAGAACACCTGTGCGATGAATTCCGCACACACAACGTCCCATGTTTCCATAAAGCTAAGCTTTTTATTCGTCAGTATAGCGGACATGCGCTTTTCCTTAAAGACATGCTGCTTTCCTCCAAGCTTATTGATAACCTCCATCACAGTAAAGACGTTCCTAAAGCAGATAAAACGATAGCATAGGGAGAAGAGGATATACAAAGAAGAAGAGGAAGACCGTAGAGTAGTAAGAGATAGTGGAGGAGATCAGGTGTGGATCTAGCAGAAAAATAAATACGTAGGCGTATTGATTTCGACATAGGGATAAAAATAACAAATTAGTTTGAATAGTCGTAATAGACCACTCTTAATATGGTTATTATTATCATTATTTTCCATGAACAACTCAGTATTTTTATTAGCACTGTTTCTTCTTCTTTCCTATTTTCGTACGTACCGACGAAGAATGTGCTTGGCGCATGTCCCTATCATATTCAAGTCCACAGAATTAGCAGCATGTATCTTGCGCTTCCTTCGCTTGTTGCGTTTCGTCCCTTCTTTAACTTCCTCCCCCTCCTTTTGATCATTTATGTCGGCAACTTTCCCAATATTAGCTTGATCGGTGTTACTGTTCGCTGCACTGTCACTATTTTCAGCTTCTTTGGCGGTTTTATTACTTTGATGTTTATGATCATCATCGCTACTTGCAACCATCTGATCGAGCAAAAAGTGATCTACTTCCCTAATAGAATGAATGAGCCAGTCTAAGGCTTTTATGATGAGAAAGTACTGCGAAGAAGAAGAAGAAGACGTCGAAGATGAGGGATTTCTCCCCTTATTCTCTGTGTCCGAGCGACTTTTTCCATCATCATCGTTGCCAGTACTGATGTTGTCGTTGTGAAGGTGGTGCTGTTTTCCATCTCCGGGTTTTTGTTCTCCCTCTTTCTTCTCCCCCCCAACTTCCTCCTCCCCCCTTGTTGTTTGCGCAGCTTGACTACACATTCCCGCCTTCACCATTTTCATTAACTCCGCCAAATCGTGTAGCGAGAAAGTTCCTTCCGAAATGCTTTTCCTTGTTGATGTCCACAAACGAAGGACGTTGACATTCATCTTCATAATCCAGCTCATTGGTAACCCAAGCACGCTATATACGGCCTTCGCCATCCATCCCTGTGAGCGAAACTGACGAAAGCAGGACAATATCATGATTATGATTATGATTATGATTATTAATAATATTATTATTGTTGCTATTATCAGTAGCAGTGGTCATCGTCGGGCATATTATGATTATAAGTCAATGATACATGCTATAGATGCATCCTGCAAAGTATGGACGGATTAAAGCGACAGCACCAGCAGCAAGATCACCTTTAAATGGTGCTTAATACCGTGCGTGCTACTACAACTGCCTGTGACTCATGTACCACAACACCACCTCTACTACTGCTACTACTACTACTACTACTACTACTGCTACTATTGCTGCTACTACCATCTCGCAAATGCCAGTCATCAGCATGCCCAAGACTCTTAAGTCTCCCATGGCAAAGATCAACTTCGTAGTGGATGGGAATCTGACAAGACTGATGATGAAAGATGGTGATCAATCACTAGATGATTGGATGGATGATGATTAACGAAGTTCGTAGCATATTAACAACAAAAACACAAAACACAAAACACAAAACACACACACACACACACACACACACACACACACACATAGAGGGTTGCCAAATGATCGAAATTATGTAAAAATGACATAATTCAATTTGGTCTCACTCATGCATTTCCCCGTGGAAATACGCAATGAGCGCAAGAGGTGCTGTGCCGGTGGCTAGCACATGCTCTTCAATGACATCCGCAACGGATTTAGGAAGCGATAACTTGTGAAATTTCTGCTCAGCCATGAGCACCCTTTCATCACGTAAGTGCGGTATAATATCTTGACTAGAGAGCTGACGTCGCAGCTCCAAGGGCTCAATGGTGTGATCTACGTGAAAGTCTACCCAAGGAACCTTGAGAGCGCAGAAAGAAGTACCAGACCCGAATAATGAGGTATTATTCCAAAATAACATCAAAGCAAACGCAACCTATACACACACAGATACACCCACCCACCCACCACTGCTGCCAGCATATTTAGCGGCATGGTACTACTACCTTCTCCAATGCCTTTGCCTTTAAAAGATTTTTGACATGCTGATGCAGTTCATCTAGGGTCGGGCATACCCCCTCTTGAAACACCTCGTCGAGTACCCCCCTCTCCTTCAGATTTCGCACATAGTGAGTTGATAGCTTCTGCTCAATTTCTGTGTTAAACTTGGTGTGGAAAACATCGTGCACTGGCACGATTTTCTTCTCACGAAGCGCGGAGAACAGAATCTGCTTGGAGAAGTTCTCGGTGAGACGTTCCATGGATTTGAGGAGCTCTTCTGTTGTGTCTTTTCGTCGTAAATGATGGTCATATCCAAATGATCCATTATGCATCGACTCTACGATTTCTTTACTGGAAAACAACGGATCTAATATCTGTAGTAGTTGTTGTAAGAAGAAGTTTTTGTTAAAATAATTATCAGAACTAAATCAACATCTACCACCTCTTGGAATACATATACTACAGAAGAAGATATACAACTAATTCTCATCGTCAGCGGGCATAAGATGGTTATTTAAGATCATCATCGTCACCGTTAGCATCACACGTTATATACTACTGCTGTTATTACCTCTGCCGTCTCAGTGAAAGCAGGCACGAGCACACCCAATGCAAACACTACGAACCGAGAAATGGTGTTTTCCACGCTCTTGTCTGATGGGACCTGTATAGTATAGTAATAACCACACCAACAATGAACAAGCAGCTCAGGATCAAAAGGAAGGGAGATAGGGAGAGAGGGGAGGAGGAAGAGAGAGAGAGAGAGAGAGAGAGAGAGAGAGAGAGAGAGAAAGAGAAGAAGAGGTAGGAATGCAACACGAATGATGTGCCAAATTTAGCTAACATAATTCTGGTAGTGGTGGTGCTACTGACCCTTCCTAATAAAGCCATAATCTCCACTACTTCTGAAAAGCGAATCAATTTCTTCGTGAGTGAAGCGTTGAAGGCCAAGGCTTCTTCGGGGGAGAAAGAAATCGATTCTTCCTGACACATCGACTTCAACTTAGGGTCTTCCACCTTCTCAGAAGAGCGTTGGTTCATTCCTGTGAATAAATTCAAATATTTGATGGCGCGTTCAAGAGAATTTTTCCGGTTTGGGTTGATGAAGTATGATTTGGCAATGAGCCTTAACAACTTGGATTTTCTCTTGTTGACTGGTGAATAAGATGAAGAAGGACGTAGAAGAACAACGAGGACAACAAGAAGCAGAAGAAAGAAGGAGAAGAAGAGGAAGGAAGCTATCAGCATAATGATGATGATGACAATGACAATGACAACGATGAGTTGATTGAGAGGTAAGTGCTTCACACATAAGAGCATCAAACAACAAGAAGTATAGCAGCAACAAACTCGTTATCATCATAAAAATATCATCATCATATGAATATCATCATCATATGAATATCAGCTGATAAATGCCTCCACCTGCCGTGAGCCACATAGCCCTTGAGAGATTGGGGTCATCGTGTTGGGTAGTCACAGACCTCAGTAGAAAGTATATCTGAATCACTAATATTTCGATACGGTGCCCGAACTTACGAGCAAACAACGTGTTCATCAAGATGTCACGAAGGCCTGAAAGATACCTAGTAGTGGAAGGAGGACGATGAGTAGATGAGCAACAGGTGCAACAACATCACGGCAACAACAAAATCAACAATCACTCAGGGCTTTCATCAATTGCGTCGTCTAATTCTCAAACGAATCGAATATTTTTCCAATGGCAAAGCAGCAGTAGCAGCAGCAGTAGCAGCCTCCAAAATATCTAATTGCTGAACACGTTACTTTTGAGTGCTGCACGAGGCGAAATGTGGGTATCGTAGGTTCCAGAAAGGAGCCATTACGGATAAATACCTAGATAATTAGTGCGTAGTACAAAAAAAGAACGAGTGGGAAGCTGCCGTCATTATAAGAGACTGAGGGTCGTCCTTGTAGATGATGACGATGACAATGAGGAGGATGAATAGGTTTCTCTCTCTCTTTCTCCTGAGGATATCATGTTTCTTTTCTCCTCTCTACCCACACACTTACTACGCACTACCGATGAAATCTTGTATTCTGAAACAAACTGGCGATGTTCTCTGGTAGCGTCATCTTAGTGGATTCCATTCTCGCCAGGGTAGATCGAATATCTTGCAAGGAGTTCCTACAAATGATACGATAATGCGGATGGAAAAAAAGAAGGAGAAGGAAGAAAGAAAAAGAGAAGAAAAACATTCATTTGTGATGGATGACGAATTATGATGATGATGATGATAATGATGGTGATGATGGTGGTAGTGCATAGAGGCAGAGATATTTACTAGAAAAACCTCCTTACAGTTGTTAACATTATTCTTCATGATGTTCAGGAGGTAGTGTAATAGCATCATCGTCGTCGTCATGACCATCATCACCTGTCTCCCATAAACGTGGGCTTTTCTCGCTTACAATCATCAACATCTTCTTCCTTCTTATCATCCTTATGAGCTTCTCGCAATAGTCGTTCAATCTCCTCCACGCCTCGTTGACAGAGAAAATCTTGCACCTTTTGCAGTATCTTATCAGGGTCGTCATTCTCTTTTATGTCCTTCCAAAAATTGCGGTTCTTATCAGCCTTCTTCCTCTCCTCCTGTTTCTCTTTTGAAGAGTGCTTAGAACCATACGGAGCATCGCCGCAGGCCTCTGAGACTACGAAACGAGTAATGTCTTGGATAATCACGTTGGATACCAAACTTACAACTTTCCACAAGCGAATCTGCGTCATTTTAATTCCCAACAAAAAGGTAGGTAGATAGATAGCGACAACAACAACGACAGCAATGACGACGAATGGAAGAAGAAGAAGAAGAAGAAGAAGAAGAAGATTATGATGATGATAAAGTGGTACAAAGAGGAACAGGACGAGCGGATAAGAAGTTCAGATATGAAATAGAAATTTATTAGAGCTGCGGTATATATAAGCAACAACTTGGTTTCGAAAGTGGTTTGATGGCAATGTTGATTAATCCTGAGATTTATCCACCATTAGAGTTATCATCATCATCATCATCATCATCACCATCATCATCACCTTGACCAACAATATAACACCATCAAAAAAATGCTCGCGCTGCCGCATATCTGCAACAACCTTGTCCTTCTTCTCCGGTGATATATTCAAAAGGCTTACGAAGTGTACGTTGACGCGATCTGTCATGTAGATTTGGATTATCTTCATCTTTATCATATGTCACCATTCATCATTCTTTTATTCATATGTCCATAGGTCTTAAATAATCTCTCTAACCCCTCCTTTTTCGCCATAGTGGGAGTAGCAGTAGATGCGGGAGAAACAGAACCAAAAAAAGACAAATGAATGATTGCCTAATATATTACTCATCGTCCTATCAAGGAAAGTAGCATGTCGCTTCTTTGACTTCATAAGATGAAGGAGGCGTAAAGTCTCTACAGCGACAACAGTAATGAGCTTATCCCTGAAGGTATTTACGTCCATCGTTTGCAGCTCTGTAGCAAGGCGATTTCTTATTTTCCCCATCTCTTTCTTCAGAACAAAGTAATCGTTCTTCTTTACTGAAGTACCAAAAACTTCACAGAAAGTAGCGTTGAATGTTGCCTAGATAGTGGCCATGAAAGGAGCAGGCGCAGGAGGAAGACGAGGAAATCATTGCCATAAATACGGTTCTACACCGAGAATCAGATTGAGGAAGAAAGAGGGAGGGCACTGGAGGGAGACAGCGGGGAGGGGGGGAGAAGAGGAGCAACCTTTTCCGAACTATTGGCTTTTCTTTCGATTCTATTCTCATACACAGAAAGTGTTATAGCGGTAAGATGTCTCAGGTAGTCGCACTGCTGGATTTGATCCAAGACAAACTGGAGAATAATGCTACCCAAAGAAGAAATAAGAAAGAGATACGTAACAAGAGAGGGGGGGGTAGGGGGAAGAAGAAGAAGAAGAAGATGGTGATGATGATGAAGTGATTGACGCATTGGCAAATGTAGTAAATTAAGGTTGTAGCAAGTGAGCTGCAGGGGTAGAAGGAGAGTAGTAGTAGCTGGTAGTAGTAGCTAGTAGTAGTAGTAGTAGTAGTAGCAGTAGTAGTGGTAGTGCTGTGCTGGTCATAGTGGAACAATAAGGCATTAGCAGGAAGAAGAGGAAGATTGTACTGGTAGTATTGGAGGTGGTAGTAGTAGCAGTAGTAATAGTAGTAGTTGTAGCAGAGGAATAGCTATGATGTTAATGTTAATGGCCATTTTCGCGTGTGCAGTGTGGGAGCGAGCTGCAATGAGCTGATTACGGTTCAGTAAGATTTGATTCCGTTTGCAACTTTTTGATGATGTGATCTCTAAACCTATAAGTGGGAGTAGGAGGAAGAGGAGGAGGAGAAAGAAAAACTTAGGGATAAAAACACAGCATACATGCTGGCTACCACCACCACTTCCGTGAAGAGACAACTCATCGTCGTAATCAACACTATCATTGTTATAATTCATGTATCCGTGCGAAGAAAAGGAAGTTGGAAAAAAAAAGGAAGAAAAGGAAAAAAGAGATTCCGACATCATCGTCGTCCATCAGATAATCACAGAACAAGACTATGAATATCGCCTATCAAACTCGTATGGTTTTCATCTAATTACATTTAGATGCATAATCTTTTATGGCATCCCCTCTTTCCCCTCGCTCTTCTTCTTCTTCTTCTTCTTCTTCTTCTTCTTCTTTTCCCCTCCCCCCCCCTCCCAAAAGAACTATAAGATAACAAGCAAAATATTTTTACCAATCCCAACTGAAGTTTTGCTTTACCAGGCTATTATGAAGGTCATTGCGTATTTTATCCACCTATAGTAGGAGCAGCAGTAGTAGTAGTCGTAGTAGGGCTTTATCGTCATATTATAATAACAACAGCAACAACGAGAATACCACACTGATCACAATAATAATGGTTATGGTGATAATGCAAAAACACTATCAAGTCAAAAGGACTAGTAGAGGATCAGTATTTGAAGATTATACTGCATCAGCAGTAGCAACAATAGCACTTAGTAGATAGTGAAATAAGCATTCATACTATTATCAACCCACTCACAGAAGATCTCTCATCATCAGTTACTCTTCTTACATGAGTCATAAATCCATTAAACTTTCTCAGGTTTTCGTTCCATCTTCCAGTTTTCACTCCAAAAGCCTAGATACAGCAGTAGCAGCACTTATTCAAATATTTTCCTTTACTCGTAGATGGATATATATATATTTATTTGTTATACCTTCTCGATATCAACTAGAGCTGTGCTGATTTGAATCTGCAACTGAGACCATTTTTCGAAAAGAGTGGTGGGAAGGAGCGTGTTCAACATGTGAATGCGGCTTGCCTCAGGATGGGTAACAGATGATAAAAGGCCGTTCATCCATTCTGAGATTTGAAATAAGTGCATATTGAAAGAAAGATTATGTTAAGTCCCCTATTCAATAAGCAACAAGCCACTGCTTTTCTTTTTATCGGCAGAGGATACGCATGAATATGATGAATTGGTTATTTCAATCATACGTCGCTCAATCTTCCTCGTTCCTGTCGTCATTATCATTACCATCATCATCATCATCATCATCATCATCATCATGTTCTTCTTCACGACCTTGGTGGTGCTGCTCATCCGTGGGACGTGGATTTATGATGTTGAAGAGGTTACTAATGAAAGACTTCGATGCTGCCCCTCCTTTGTGCCTTCTTTCTCTTTTACTTCTTCTCTTTTTCTTTTTCCTCTTCTTACTATTAGTCTTATTATCATCTTCATTCTGCTCTCCTTTGAAGCTGGAGTCGGGTGGAAGGACGCCGCAGCAAGTTTGTCGTTCACAGCACCGAAGAGTGCAGAAAGAGGAGAGAAGGGAGGGGGGTGGAGGAGAGAAAGCAATCGAGAGAGAGAGAGAGAGAAAGAGAGAGAGGGGGGGGGGGGAGAGAATATAAGTGCAACCTTCGCCTTAATGGACTATATTGTACATAAGTATAACTAATGCCGACTCCAGAATAACATATATATAATAATACTGCTAATAATACATTAGTAATGTAAACCTTTTCCTTCTCCTTCTCCCTGTCTTAATCTTCTTATAAATATGCTTTTAACTACTTCTACTACCACAAATACTACTACACCTCCACTATTCCTCGTACTACATGACACCTACCCTTGCTTTGGAATGTCTATCTTGTGGTCATTGATTCTATAACGATGCTTTTTCTCCTCCTTGAAAAGGCCAACCTTTATTCGCAAGTTGCAGCATTAGGGTTAGCAGGGGAGGGAGGAGAGGGGAAAAGCAGTTGTGAGGAATCAGCCAAGGGAAAAGCAGTTGGTCGAACTGACAGCACTTAGTAGTATAATACACGCCGTCGTAGCTTATCATTTTACATCATACCCTCTGCATCAACAATCTACTCTGCTACCACTACCACCCCCACTACTACTATTGCTACTACCGGGTTGTCCTGTTTGTATTCTTCACCTTCTTTATTTTCATCTTCAAAAACCATTTTTGTCATGCCATCGTCGTCGTCGTCGTCGTCGTATCCCGCAGTTTTTCCTCGTGCTCCTTGCCGTGGTTGGGAGTGGTGTGTATGAAAACGGATGAAGTTGCTCGGAGGATTAAGATGATATTTCTCCTCTTTGCCATCATCGTTATCGTTAACATCATCACAATCCTCTTCTTCTTCGACTTCGGAGAGCTCAGAAGGATCTGCAGCAGTAGTCACAATACATTGATTATCTTGCACTGTTCAATACCATAAACTATCATCATCAGAAAATAAGATGGAAATACTACGGAGAACAGTGTAGTAGCGGCAAATATGATTGGGCTAAAAAAGCTTGAGCATCTTTAAATATTATTATCGTGGCGTTTTGTGCAGTCGTTCGGTGTCGCTGCCGTTGTCGCAGGTTATCTCTAACGTCTACCGTTCAATTTCTTCTTCTTCTTTTCTTCTTCTTGTTCTCATCGTAAAAACCCACCATTGCTGCCATTGTCATCATCTTCATCACCACCACCACCATCTTTGTTACTGCTGTCCGCAAATAGATCACCAAACAGAACTTCGAAAGCCCGCTCCACAGACATTTTTATCCGCAGGATTGGCCCAAATATGAGATTTTGAAAGTCGTAGGCGATGAAAGCCATGCCGATAGTGACAATCACTGTCAGTGAAAACGTTAATATCAGTCCATTCCGCGCAGTTACTATAACCTGTTGTTTAGTCATTATCATTATTATCATTATTATCATTATCTTATTACTACAATCATCCTATTGATTCATCCATAACCCTCATCAAACCCGCTGCTTACGATGTAATCACCACAAACGATTTCCAATCTGTTGCAGGGGAATGCAAGAGTACCTCTTTTCGCTGGTTAAAGATGGCCGCATCTAGACATGAATCCTGCCTTAAATCTCCCTCTGACACTTTATCACCGCATCCACTCCCGATAGAACTTTTTTAATGTATTTGTATTATTTTTAAACTATGATAATGTACAGTGATCTGCTCTTTTGGTGTAGGACCCGAAAGCACAATACACGCACACAAATACAAACCTGTACGTCATCTCTATGCTTCTTAACTTTTTGAGTTTATCGGAGTCCTTTCGGAAGGAACAACAAGAAAGAAAGAAAGAAAGAAAGATGATGATGATGTATCAAGATCATGTAAGTTGAGAGGAGATAGAGTAGTAATTTAGTCTTCGCGAGCTACAGATCTCTCATAACCGAGTGGTGACGTATTAGAATACATGTTGACTTCTTTTCTTCTACTTATTTTTCATCGTGATCGCAATATATCTAAGCTCTCCTTGTTTACACACACACACACACACACACACACACACACACATGTACACACATAGACAGACATACATCGCACCACCTACCACAACAAATTCCGTGCCATTGACTTTGAGGTAGATACAAGGCTTGTTACTATTCCACCGTGTTCCGAGATGTCTTCCACCAGATAGGTAAACATCCTTCACAGCATTGAATGATGTGCCATTCAACGAATCCATCTGTACACATCAGTTTTGGATGATGATGCTGATAATGATGATGATGAAGACAACGATGGATGTCGAGGGTAAAAATCGTTCTAGATTGATAATATCTATAACACGTCAGATCAGAACCAGGAAAAGCCTTCAAACATAGAAATGGGGTCGAATAAAAGCTGTATGGCACCACCATCACCACCTACCTCCGCCGTGTCTTTGAGCATTTGAAGTCCCATATCTCTTTGTGTTGCACTTTCCCGTTGAAAGCTGGCCAACGTCGTGATCAAAAGCAAGAGGATCAGCATCATCATCATGATTTTTGACGTCAGTACCTGTGGTATACAATTATAAATAATGATAGCAATTAATGGCAGTTTTTACAACAACGTACGTATATTACACCACCATTGCTGCGATAAGAATTGCTCTTGACCATCATTCGTGAAGGGGACAATGGTGCCACTACTATTCAAAAACTGCCTGCTACATCTATCTACTGTTGAGGAGTACAAAGAAGGACAAATTACCTCTAGCATCATGCCCCCAACCTTACTTGGATCAGCTAGAAGCTCATTGGATGAATCTTCCTATAAGATCAATGTGTGTTCAGTATACAGTGTAATTATTTGGTAGTGGTGGTGGTAGTGGTGTTGGCATGATGATGATCATCATCTTTGATATAATACTACTAGTACCGATTTTTCCAATGTGTTGTCCTTGTCCTGATCATTATCCAAATTCTCGAACAAGTAAGTTTGAATTCTAGCTTGTGAAGCTATTGAGACTCGTGGTACTTGAAGACCAGATCTTCGTCTTGGTTGTCGTTCTTCCTCTCCTCCTCCTCCTCCTCCTCTTCCGAGTCTCCCAGAGAGATCATTAGCCGTCATATTCGTCATCTCAATCTGACGATGACGATGAATACTACTGGACTGCTGGCCACTGTTTTTCTTCTCAACATCGTGCAGGTGCTGCTGATTAGTTTGTGTAGTGGAAATGGTGGACATATTGTTGATTCTTGAAGGTAGGTTTGGACGATTGGAGTGACCAACTACTTCCCTCCTAATAGGAGAAGTAGCACTATTAGTAGTAACAGCCTCCGTATGCTGCCCAGCGCTACCACTATCGTTGAGATTACTGCTCTCTTTCCTGTCCTTGTCCATTCTTTTCTTTTCGGTGCTAAGTTTAGGAGACATTTCTTGGCTCTCTGCAGTATTCTGTCCAGACAGGTGAAGGCAGTACAGTACGGTGGTGATAACGCATGACACGGTCTTGCCAAGAAGCTTTGGTATCCTTGTCGCACGTCCAGCACGGGCTGCGATACGGGCAACTCGAGCTGCGCGTGCGAGCTCCGTTCCGCTAATGAACTCGTTGAAGGTTATTGTAACCCCTTTAATCTCGATGTGCACCAATGTGAGTACACCTACAGCGGCCAACAAGTCGAGGAACCCTGTAGTTGACCAGTAGTATGAAGATCCCAGCGCCATTGCGGTGATGATCCACTCGAATATGAAGAGCAGAAAGCAGAACACTAATAATGATAATAATAATAATTATGATAAAAAACATCATTAACGTTGGTAATCTATAAATAATAACGGCACAAGCAATTGTGGCCATTTATGCGTGTGTGTATTGTGTGTGTGTGTGTGTGTGTGTGTGATGTATACATGCATCTGTGGTGGGGACGGGGTGGTGATGGGCCATCGTCACCACTACTGAGACATAGAAAGACGAATGGTGGTGTAATAGTAAATGATGGTGACGAAATGATGGTGAGCAGCATAAGCAGCATCAGCAGCTGCAACCACCTGTAAGCCAGCCTAGGACAGGATCGTATTCCTTTGGTATGTTATTCAACATCCAAATGTCGTGCGCGAATAACGCAAATACAGTGAAGAATAACACCGTCCACTCCATCACCGGCGAGTTTTTAATACATGTTGATATTCGCGATTCCTCATCGTCGATGTAGATCATAATTTCCCTGTTGTTTATTCATATTTTCACTAGTCATAATGATATTCTAACATGTAGGTTTTTGGGATAATCATCAGTAATCGTAACATTCTTATATATTCGTCGTTGGGATAATCATTATGATACTACCGCCTGTTTTTTTCATCGAAATCCTCCATTTCAGCCCCCTCCGTTTCCGCGTGCATCTTGACCAAGAAACGAAGTTCACCATCTTTTCTCGGAGAATTGAAGATATCAATCACAGGAATCTTTGCTTTGGATTGTCCCTCCTTAAATTTAACGACCGTGTTCAGATAACTAAAATTTACTCCCGTCTTTGCCGATAAATCCTCCGTATAGATGCGAACTGAAACACTCCCGCGCTTCACTTTACGCGTAATTGTTAAGCTTAGCTGTCAGGAAAGGAAAGCGTAAAAAGAGTAGAGGAAGATTAAGGAGACGACACGCAGTCATCAGTAGTAGTAGTAGTAGTAGTAGTAGTAGTATGACGATGAACGACACACACATTTAATCACACACGGAGGAGGAGGAATCACAACAAATATTTCTTCTGTGTCACCGAAGAGCAACAGGAGATCGACAAGCGAATAACAACCCACGTGATAGAAATAATACTGATTGAGGTCTTTATTGTAGCTGTGATGTTGTGATATCACCAAAACTTGTTATCTCTCATATCTTCTTACGAACAATATTGTCGCTACTGTACTACCTTGCCGACGTCTTCCCACACACGCATTACTTTCTGCTCGAATTCGATGTCCATATAGAGGAGGGGGTCCTTGTGATACGCTCCAAAACGTAATAATCCCAGCGATCTAGTTCGAAAGAAAAGAATAATAGTTATAAATGAAGAACGAGCGATGTGCACGAGCGCGTATTACTTATGTCTTGCACTACTGTGGAGGCCATCTTTTAAATTCGAAGAATCTGGGAGCGATCCTCCTTCCGTTTTTAAACGGGGTTTCTGGAAATCATACAAAGGAGGAAGAGCAGGGTTGGTGTCGTCCTCTGGCATCTCCTCCTTGACTATAAGCTCTAACGCTGCCTTGATTAAAGGGAATGGGAGGATGCGATGATTCATTATATCTTGTCAATGATAGACTATATGAAACGTATAATAGTTTGATTAATGAAGTGATCGAGTCTAATCTATGCAGAGCTGCCCCCCCTTCTTTTTCTAGATTGTGCTCATGTCTCCGATATACAGTGCAGCTTCTTCCTCGCCCCCACCAATAAAACTAGAAAAGTTACCTATCCAGAATAAGTCGCAAACGTTAGAAGAAAGTCTCAAGCGATGACGCTGTAGCCGAAGATGGCGAGATGGCCACCACCATCACCACCACCACCACGACGACGACCACCATGTTCCGA
>ADNK01001797.1:57500-74799 GCA_000320545.1 Bigelowiella natans CCMP2755
AAAAATAAAGATGTCATTTTTGCCGCCACTCCGCTCCGTTCTTCTTCTTATTATTATTATTGGTTACTATTATTATCATTCGTCTTCTTCTTCTACAGCTGCTACTACTTTAACGGGCAAAATATATACGTTACTGTTTGTGCGCCATCGTTGATGCAGTATGTATATATTGATACGACTGATGCAGGCCTACAAGCAGCAATCCAAGAGGACGGCAATAGGCAGATCAAGAACAACAACAACAACAACAACAACAAAGCGGAGGAGCTTAAATCGCAGCAGCAGTATCAAATAGGAAATCCCAACAAGTATTTAATCTTTTACTAATATCACTAGCCTCATCCCAGTAGAAGAAGATGATGAAGATAACGGTGATGATGAGTGGGAAATCTCCTCTCTCTCTGTGTGTGTGTGTGTGTGTGTGTGTGTGTGTGCGTATTTGTTTCTAGGCAACGACAGCAGCAGAAACAGCAGCAGCAGCAGCAGCGTGACATGGGGTTCGCCATATCTCGTGAAAAGGTGCACCAAATGCTAAAGAACTTCAAAAAGTCGAGAGATGAGCAAAAGACCAAGACAACGAAGAAAAAGAAGAAGAAGAAGAAAAGGAAGAGGGAAAGTCATATAAATGGCCTTCAAAACAACCTCCACACAGCACATACAGATGACTACGAAAAGGGTTATTTGAACGACAACGCAAACATCGAAGGAGGAGCAGCTGAGGAAGAAAGAAAGAAGAAAAATACGAGCAACAACAACAACAACAACAACAACAACAAGAAGAAGAAAAGCAGCAGCGACGTGGAGAAAACTATTCGTACGCCGCTCTCAAATCAAGAGAATGGGGTCACGAGAAGAATACGGCGACCTCTATCCGCACCACCACCAAACTCTAAGACAGCTAGTCGAGCAGCGGTACTAGAAGATCTTATCGTGTTGATCATGGAGGTGGATGAGTGAACATGAAGTTCTAATTTTAAATAATAGACTATGATCATAAATACTAGAGAGGTGTTGGTTTTTGTCATCGATACTACAGATATAATACAGCATGTAACAACAACAACAACAACAACAACAACAACAACAAAAACAATATCTTCCTCTACTTTTGGGCCGCCAACAAAGCAGGTTCAACCCGCTTCCTCCATCTCGCTCTCCTCCTCCCCTTTGATGATGATGAAGAAGAAGAAGAAGAAAAAAAAAAAGAATGGCGACAAATCATCACCACCATCTGCGACCAAATCTTCGTCGTCATCAAGGAAGAGAAGCCGCTCCTCTCTCACTCCAAGTGGCCCTAAGGCAAGCCGACTTAGGCAAATTTACGCCAATGTTTGCCCGAGGTAATAACATGAAAGGGTCTTTTTTATGGAATCAATCGATTATGGGTGATAATGAGATGGATTCTGATGATGATGATGATGATGATGATGAAGGTGAAGCAAATGTGAAGTAGTGGTACTAGCAGCAGTATTTCTCGTTGCAGCAGCGCTTGATAATTAGATGATTACTACAATCACGAGGCGTATCTCTTACTTGCTATTTTTCCCTCAGATTCACAAACCGCATTTCAAGCACAAGGATGCGTCGTTCGCCATCTTCTTCTTCCTATTCTTCTCCTTCATCACGGCTGCAGCAGAAGCAACAAGAACTAACAGATCCAGAGTTTAACTCTTCTTCCGTAGTTTCTCCTCTTTCTCATCTGAGAAGGGTGAGAGATAAGGATGATGACGGCGATTACAAGAAGACTAAGCCGACTCTTACTTCTTCAGTCGTTTCTACTCCGAATAATGGGCAACGGGGGAAATCGTTATTCTCCCCATCATCATCATCATCATCACCACCAGCACGGGCACCAGCAGTAGGTGGTGGTGGTGCTGATAATACGACGATGATGACGGTGGAAAAGGTACTGTGCAAGCGTAACTTCCGATGCTTCTAAAGATTAGTATTTGCACAATATGTAATATCCTCTTGATGCTGGACGATGTGTTCTAATACGGGAGGGGGGGGGGGGGAGGGGGAGGAAGGGAAGCTCAGAGAATCGACAAATCCAGCACTAGCAGGCAGTATTAGCAAGATAATGTGTCATTAGATTGGTGGTGATACTTCTCCTGGGTGCTTCTTCTTCTTTCTTTTTCTCCTTCTCTAGGTATTGTTTAAGAACAGAGGGCAGCGGCAACAAACAGCGGGTGTCAATGGTGGTACGTAGGAACGAGAGAGGGGGGGGGGGAGGGGGGGGGTTCATGAAGGGATACTGTATGTCATTGCAAACCTCTTTGTAAATGTATGTTTGAGTGTGTGGATTGGTTGATACTTCGTGTAGAGTTTGTTTCGAAATCTTCTTCTTATTCACCATCTTCTTTTCCCTCTTCTGTATGAAATATTCATCGTTACTATCATGTGTGGATGATTTCAGTTGGCCATTGGGACTCCGCCTCAGCGAAGAGGGCAAAGAAACGACAAAAGGTGAGTAGAATAAGGGATGATGGTGATGGTGGTGGTGGTGGTGGTGGTGATGATGATGATGATAGAGCTGCGAGTGTGCATATTGAAGACATATAGAAGACTGTGGTATCTCTGCGGACAATCGAGTTTATTAAACTAGATGTGAGTGAATTAAGAGGCGCATCATCAAGTTGATATCACTCCTACTGTATCGTAGAGAATATCATCCCGCAGTTTCTCAACGTCACCAGTGGCAAAGAGAAAGGACTCTTGGGACGCCGAATTAGATGCGTAATGTGTCATCAAAATCATAAAAAAAAAAAAAAAATCGTACATATTAGAGCTTGTTTGGCACGTTTTTGATAGATAACCTTCGTAGTATAAAGAGCTGATTATAAACAATCATTAGGGGCAGGATACCGAAAATTAAACAAAAATTTAAGCGCTTTAACAGTAAAAGCAATCCATTTACGGCGGCGTACCAGCAGCAGCAGCAGAGATAGCAGCTCCATACAGTCATCGTATTGGTTAGATAATATTGCGTTATTGCCAGCAACCTGCAAAAAAAATAATGTAGTAGCACTTCTGAACGTTAGAACGAAGTCGCCATTTCTCTAAAAGTCGTTTTAATTGATGAAGTATGCTTTGTGTCATTTGCTGCGATTATTGTGCTGCAGTGGTAATCGCAAGACCTAGAAGGGATGGTCACGTTCTTGCACACGCCATTCTGCGTCGCGGAGCTAGCAGCGCCCTTGCGAGCACAAGCGAAGCAGAACAAACAGCATCATTGCACGTGCACGTACATAGCATTCTAGCATCGCATGTTGTGAGCTAGCTTGCTTGCATTGGTACACGTAGCAGCACAAGCACATGCACAATCGATGCACGAAAGCTGAAAACCACGGCATGTCTCATTCAGTGATGCATCATGATGCACATTGTCTCATGACAATGTCTTGTGACTAGCCACATCTCATGGCCTAGTGCCCATGATGGTGCGATCTAGCGATGCCGCCGCGTATGGCTGCATGCAACGTATCGTACGTCAAGTGCGTGACAACCGAAATTCAGATGATGACTGCCAGACTACGCACGTTGCTGATGATCTAGCAAACTTGGCATGACTAGATCTAGAGATGAGGAGTTGCATGCGCGATGTTTCAGTCTCTGCTGCGCTGGCTAGCTGGGGCACATGTTGCAAGTCCTGCAATGACAGACATCGCCACCAATCACCAATGCATGAATGGATGCGATCGCATCGTTGTCACAACGTCACAGATCATTGACTTCGAAGATCTGGATGAACGACGTGCGCCATTCTAGCTGACACTATTTTCAAATCTCAAAATGTGATGCACATTGTTTTTCACATGTGAAAATTAAACGATGAACTTGCTCATAAACGCCTGCGAACGCTAGAGCTGCACGTGCAACGACCGAAGTGTTCAATGCATGGCACACCTACAGACATGCGGAAAATACAACTTCTCCTCTCTCTCGGATACATGCTCCAGCTAAAACAGGTAGATTTTTTGGCACATCAGTTCTTATTCACCCTCGTGGCAAACAGCACATCGAAGGGATCGAAGCTTTCCTCCCCTGTTCCATTTCCATTGTTGCTATTTGTATTGCTACCAGGAAAACCACCATTTCCTCCGTCATTGTTTCTGGAAGTATTAGCGGGCATGGTGATGCTCGCAGCTGTACTAGTCTCTACCCTATTGTTACCCGTCATATTCCTCCCGTTTGTGCTGATACTACTACCTCCAAGGCCACCACGGCTGCTGCTACTTTGCTGTTGATCAGCAGGAGTCGAGAAGATGCCGAAGAGGTCTGGCATTGCTTGAGTAGCTGCTGCACCAGTTGTACTAGTCCCTCTACTGTTACAGGTGCTAGTGCTACCGCGAGATGAAGTGGGATTCGGTATAATGTCTTTTGTATCCGTCCTCCTGTGCGGCTGTTTTCTTCCCTTTCTATTATCGCTAGTTGTATCGATCGATGTCGTTACGCTTTTGCCCACTGTCATCCCCCCACTAGGATTAGATTGCAAGAATGGATTCTCGCTGAGATCGATCCCTAGAAACGGATTCAGCCCTGGTTGCTGCTGCAGCTGCTTTTGCTGTTGCTTGGATGATAAGGAAGATGAGGACGACGATGATGACGTGGTGGACTCATGCCGGTGTTGGCGTTGATGCTTAAAATCTGAAATCGTTCCCGGCATGACCCTCTTATTTGGGAGGACCTTCTTTCCTACTTGTTGTTGCCTCTGTTGCGCTTGGTGCTGCACCCGTCGAGTGCCTGCCTTGCTACTTTCATTCCCCGCGGAAGTGTTGGCGGCTAATGGTGCTTGAAAGGAGGAAGAGGACGAGGAGGGGGAGGACGGGCCGAAAGGGTCAAAGGCTCTATCGAACGAGCTCATTTTCAAAATTTGGGGTGGTTGCGGCGGTGGGTTCTTCCTCCTCGCAGGATCTGGACGGCGATTGGCTGGCACAGCGGGGGGGGGGGCTGAAGAAGTGACTACAACAGGGGGGTACTTTTTGCTCTCCAAAGGCTCTAGTCGACTGTGGATGACTGCGAAGGGCGGTATGATCAAGCCTTTTCCATCAATTAACGTTTGCGTGCGGATGTTGCTTATCGATTGCTCTTTCAAGGGATAGATTACACGACCGCCTCCCCTTCCCTGTTGTATCCCTTTCCTTTCGCCGCCTCTCGCTGCGGTCACCCCGCCTCCCTCGGCTTTAGGGGCTGACTTGAGGAGCCATGGGTCGATGGGGGGTGCCATGTAAATCTTGGATGCATCCTCCACGAAACGGTATCGGCGAAGTCTCTTGATGGAGAAGACATTGGAGGAGTACCTATAAGCACGTTCGGCAAGCTCTCTTACTAGCCCTTGATATGTCTGGTTCGAATGACGGTACGAGCTCTTCAGCTCTTGTAGCAGCTCATGCTGCTCCATTGCGTGGAATAGAATGATATCACCTGTTTGATGGTGACGTGTCAGTCTTAATTACAGTGTGCATCCATTTTCCAATGGTCGGTCTCCGGACCCCCCTCTCCCTTTTCCATCTCGGATTAGGCAACTGATTTGGAAGAGTAATCTTCTTTCCCTCTCCCCGACCCCAAATGTTGTTTATATATATATATATATATATATATATATATATATATATATATATATATTTTTTTTTTTTTTTAACTATGTAAAATAGATATAAAGGCGATGCTTTCGCCTCCTACAAGAAATGGAACATTGCATTGATAATCTTCTCTAGGCCCTCCTCCTCTAACAGCAAACACTACTAATATCTTAGATACCCCCGAACGCAAGGAGGTGTAGCAAGATCTCCAATGCACGCGTAGCATGCCGCCAGCTGTGTCTTTTGCAGTCGCGCAGACGCTCGAAGATCACGTCGGCAATGATCTTTGCACCAACCGAGTGTGCGCTGCCCATCGATAGCTCTCGCAGCATCTCGCCATCTTTGCGCTTCCCTGCCATCGAATCAAGCACCACCACCACCACCACCATCACTTAGTAGTAGCCGTAATGACGACAAGAGCGAACGACGAGCTTTCTCAATCGAGGTTCATATCGACCCGAATCCACAGCATAACGACAGAGACATTCGTTGTGGGTTGTGGTGGAGAATCCTACTATTATTCGCATCTGCGTCTCTAGCCGCTTGCCTACCTTCAGGGTTGTTGCTGGTAAACTCCATGGCAGTCTCATACAGGTCGGGCATGTGCGTCACCTTAATAATGGATGATCAGTGATGATGACGATGCTGCTGCTGCTGCTGATGATGATGATAATGATGACGACGATGGTGATGATGATGGTGGCCGACGTTGGTAATGACTGGAAATAGACTGTGTCGTCATGAGTGGCGTCGTTTGTTCAAAATATACAACCGTGCTCCTTACCGACTGCAGCTGCTGTTTTTCGAGGAGAAATCCCGGCGGTGGGAACCCACGTCTCCTGAGCTCAGTGATCCTAGTGATTGTAACAACAGTAGAAGCCGACGATTACTCTCAGTACCAGCACCAGCATCACCAAATCAATTCGCTTCTTCACCATCGGAGCCATCGTCAGGTTTGTTATAGCCATTAACATTATCATCAATAAACTTTTCTCCCAATAAGAGCCATCAGCACCACCGCAGCCGTCATCATAATCATCATGTGGGTCATTAAATATCATCATATCATCGTCATCATTAGTCATCATTTTCACCTTCGGCACCTCCACCACCATTCCCTTGCAACTTATCAATACTACTCAGTGATGGTAATAATAATAATACTAAATAACAAGGATACTAAATGAGCTACTTCTTCGACTACGACCTGTGGAAGAGGTCCTTTGGCGAGATGGTGACTTTGGACGATGAACTCGATGATGATGACTGCGAGGAGCCAGGAGAAACAACAGGACTTTTTGGCGACGCAACTCTGCTGCCAGATCCTTCATCTTCGGCGTCATCGTCATCCTCCTCCTCGGCAGCACTTGCATTCCCAGCAGAAACTTATTGATGGGAAAGAACACAGGGGTTAGGACATGCTTCTTTCTTAAATTAAATATATGTATATATATATATATATATATATATATATATATATAACAATGTGGCGAATCTGCACAGCCATTGCTTCACTCTCCTGGCATGGTTCTTTAGAATAATGATATGAGGTTGAGCTACACGCTACCCTCCATGTCCCTTCATAGACGACAACGACAACAACGACAATAAGAGCTACTACTACAATTACCACTACTACTACTTCTACTACTACTACTACTGCTGCTACTGCTAGTTCTGCTGCTCGAATCAGCACTGATGATTAATACCGGATGGTTTCTTTAGCTTATTCTGAAGGCTTTTCACCTTGGATGCGAACTTCTCTCGGAATCTCCCCAGCTTGGCCTTGGCCTTCTGCGCCATCGTTTTCGAGGTGGAGATCGTGGAGTGGGCGAGCTTTCGCATCAGATCGGCGTTTTTGGGAAGGGGGGGGAGGAATCTATTCGCCTTGTACCTAAAAAAAGCATAAGAGAGCGACGCACGCGCTCGTTATGAAAAGGTGAGGCAAAGCAGCTTCTCCTCCCTGCCCCTATCCCCTCTCCTCTCGTGTCAAAACTGGATTTGTTCTCAGAAATGCAGCAGGCCCATGAGTGATACCACCGAAGAACACACCTGTTGCTATGGATCATCAGAATGTTCTTGAGTGCGAGCTTGAAGGAAGTAGGGTTGGAGCGGCTCATCTCCACCAGCATATCGAACGTTTTCACCGTGCACGATTTACCTGTTATCATCATAATAATAAGAGATACGGAGAGCAATGTTATATTATCGTTCAAAACTACTATCACCGCTACTACTGCTACTACTACTACTACTACTACTACTACTACTCGTCGCTACTATATCTCAGGAGCAATGGCCTCCATCCACCATCGTATATGTCCTGCCCGCATCATCAAAACCGGATTCCTCTTTACTTCCCCAGTCAGCACACAACTGCAAGTGCATACATGGCAACTCACCCTTCCGCTCTCTCTCCACACGCGCGCAAGTGAATGCCTCAAACATCTGCGAATGGCGTAGGGCCTTGAAGCACGGCACTAGATCCGTTGCTTCTTGCTCCACGTGCCGGATGTGTCTCTCGATGTCGAACCCCCCTGAGTCATCAGTCCAATACCAGTTGCACGGGGAGAACAGCACAGCGAAGAAGGCCGTGAAGCATGACTGGACGAATCTAGAAGAAGAAGAAGAAGAGGATGATGAAGAAGACATGCTCGATGTGTGCATACATGATCCAGATGCAAGTGTAGGTGCCGCCAAGGAAGTCTCCTCAGTTTCAGCACCGATCTGATCATCCTCCTCTACCGAACATCCCCCCCCCCCCCCCGTCCACCCACATGCAACAGATAGATACACCACCTTGGCGACTTCTTCGCCTCTTTCCAGTGGAGTCTCTTGCGGAGCTTTCCAGTCAATTCCGCGGGGGAGAATCTTTTTCACCTCCTCCACCTTATCGCCTAACAGCTGAATGGAGGGCGCATCCACGTCCACCAGTACCACCTACATAGCGAGAGACAACATGGTAGTGTAGTGAGTGCCAAGATGATGAGGGGGGGAGGACAAACGACAAGATGATGGCTTCCAAATCTCCACCAGCTTGGCAGTGACCATGAGGACGAGCTTGTAAGACGAAAGGCAAAGCTGTTGAAGAAAAGGGGAAGAACCTCATCGAGCGGAAGCTGTGCGAGCTGCTGGAGATTCTGCCTGTGCATGCCGACCAAAAACGGCATCGGCGCGCATGCAAACCTTGATGACGGAAATAGAAGTGGCAATGATGACGTCAGTTCCATCATACACATATCACCAGTCTAGCCCCGCCATCATCCTTTTATTCCCCTCTTAAAAAAAGAGGCCAAACGAAAACAAGCACGCGCATGCAAACCCACACAAATACACACACAGGCACAGACCGAATGTGCTGGGGCGGCAAGATTGGAATGAATATGTGCTCCCAGGTAAGAGGATAGAGGAGGCTTACAAGCGCGTGCATGCAGTTAGAGAGTGTCGGCAGACTCTCAGAAAGAACAACGATTCTCTTCTCTTGTAGCATCGCGTTGAAAACCATCAGCATGTCGTCTGGCTTCATCCTCCGCAGTAGCGATGAGTAGTCCTCCCTCATAAATCTAGATTAACATTGGTTTGGTTAGAGGAGATATATTGATGGGAACGCAGACAACGAATATGTAGAGAAGGAAGAGAGGGAGATAGAGAAGGGGGGGGGGAGGCAGGTGCGCTGGGATGGATTTGAAGCGAAGCTGAGTATTAGAAAGTGAAATGTCGTACGGGTAGTCGATGGGGTGATCCACGGCGAATAAGAGAGTCTCATCTGCACCTAGCTTGCACCGGCAGAGACTCAAGTTCTGCTTTATCACGCCGTTAGCGACAGCGGTGAGAAGCGCCTTTCCTGCGTCGGCACTCGCGACCCAGCGCGCCTGCACTGCTTGAAGGACGTGCTTGAAGAAGGTGTAGTATGGGTGTTTGCTCAGAATACACATTACTTCTGGGAAACGGGAACCCTCCCCACTCTGCATTCGCCGGTTGCAGAATCCATACTACAGCAAGAACATAGTAAAGCGGGGAAATACAACGTCATTTTTGGATGCGTAAACTGTGTTCTGCATATTGAACGCGGCGCAGACTATGTGACACTCAGGGTGTTTAAATTGTATCTACCTCTTTCTCTCCCCCGCCTCTTGTCATCACGAAGGCGTAGTGTTCGGTGTGGCGGACGTTAGTCGCATACCCTTCAGGGTATAGGAAGTCCAGCACATCTTCTGGAAACTTCTACGATTATTTTACAAATCCATGCTTAAGAGGTGGAAGGGGGAAAGGGGGGGTCACTAGGGTAAGCCTTACAACCTCGCTCGAATTGGGACTATACTGGTAAATGAACTTGGGCTTCTGGGCGCGGACGGACATCCGAGAGATGAGAAAGTGATCAAACACGTTCTTCTGCTCCTGCCGCGACATGGCGAGCGGGTCGTCTGGAGCTGCCTACCGCTTGCTCGGTCGTGACTGGGAATACTAGGCTAGGAGGGGGAGATGGCTCGCGGAGAAGAAGCCTGAGTTTTGTAAGTAGGAGCGGGAAGCTTTCTACTGTGTTCTTGTTCTAGGTAGTCGTGTCGATGGTCGGGGTCGGGACATTGTAGATACCATCGCGCTGTTTTACGATAAGAGATACGTGTTCACATTGTGCGGTTACATCTCATCAATATCTCCTATGGTTTTTTACTACGACAAACTTTTATTTCCCGATTTAACATTGGAATCCAATCAGTATTTTGAAGTATTAGCCTAAAGGGGCTTGTTTGAGGCACGAAAGCAAGGAAGATGTGGGGGTTTTGGTTCTACGACAACCCAATACAAGGCAAAATGATGGGCGTTTCCGTGCAGCGTCACTTCTTACATAGTATTCAGTTTCGGCCCGCCCCATCCCCTATCTACTGCCCCGATTTATCATGGGCAGTTCCCAATCCAAAAGGAAGTCAAAAAGTCACTTCCAGAGACAGGTGGGCGTTAGATTCACATATTTTTGCATCCACCACCACGCCCCCGCCATTGTGACGATTGTTGTTGTTCCACGCATCTTTCTCTCGGACCACTTCCTCCCTCTCGATTTTTTGTTCTCTGCTCTGCTTTGGCCGCTTTCATGTAATTTCCCTCCTATTTCGTAACAGAATGACGTAGAGGGCGAAGGAAAGATCTCGGATGGGAAAACTAATCCCGAGTCGCTGCTTACCGAGCAGCTGAAAGATGACAACGACAATCTCCTTCATGGAATCAAAACTTTAGTCAGCGAGTTCAAGCAACAGAATAAAGAACTAGATAAGCTGAAAGTGGACAATGCCAATTTCCGTAGGGAATTTAAGGAGCTTCGGGCGAAGATAGCACTCCTTGAGCAGAAAAAGACGGCTACCGTTCCAGACAGGGAAATACGAATGAAGCTCGAAGACGAGATTCAAAAGCTTCGGGCCACCAACGATAAGCTCAAATCCGAGAATGCAAATACGATCTCAGAGCTCGAAGAGAAGCTTAAAAGAAAGGAAGGCAAGGGTACAGGCAAGTCTATCAGCGAACTTACGACCAGCCAAGAATTACAGATGAAAACGATAAAGGACTTGGAGGATAAGTTGAAAGGTGCAAAGGAAGAACGTGCGAGATTATCTAAAATAAACGATTCACTGAAAGCAGAGAGCCAGTCCAGGCTTGAATCCATTAAAGATTTACGTGAAGGATTGAAGAAGGCAGAAGAGAGTACTGCGAACGAAGCTAAGGTACAGCATACATTACTTAAAATTTAAAATTATTGATTAACTATGAAACTATCAATACTCACATTGATTAACTCACAACGATATAGAATGGAGCTGTCCCGGACCAATACAGACTCGATGAGAAGGAGAAACAGAGTATAATGAATGCACTATCGAAAGGCGATTTGATGACGAAGTATCCCAACGGCTCCAGTATCAGTGGGAAGAAGAGGAAAATGGTAAAAATTGATGCAAGGAATTGCGTCTTGACATACCAAGATGTCACTGGTGAGGGCAAAGTGAAAGGATCTCCTTCAAAAATCTACTTGCCAAAAGTCTCTGGCCTTATGGTCGGTAAGGTATCCAAGGCATTCGACAGATCAGTGGCTAGATTGGCTGCAGGAAGTAAGGACAAATAACTAAATTTTCCAGGAGAGGGGAGGAGGGGATATAACATTGTTTTGTTAATTGGGTTTGTAACAACAGGTAGGTGCTTCTCGCTGCAAGTCAAAACGAGGACGTACGATTTCGAGGCCGATAACAATGCTATGCTGCAACGATGGATTATGGGTCTTGTATCTGTTTTAAAGGAGCAAAGGACCCAGCCGATTTCTGTTACAGATGCAAGGGACCCGACCGGCGTCGTGAATTTCAAGATCGAATGAAATGACACAACCGCTCTAGATCATCTTGCATAACAAATCTAGGTAGCAAGTTTGTAGTTGATACTGCTCAGAAAGTGTAAATTTAGTTGATGAATCATAGCTGGACACATCCAGCTAGATCTAGAGATGTGCGTTTGAATTGATTTTCTTGAGCACGTGCGACAGATCTAGAATTAACCTACCATAAAAGGCATGCAGGTGTTGTGAACCTATACGCACATATCTATACGCTATGTTATCGCACTTAAATATTCATGGCAGAGACGATATGCTAGATATGGTGTCTGTTCAATGGGTGACCTCTGTGCAATTATGCGCGCACCACGCATGTACGCCACGAAACCATAGCTAGCACACTGGCATACATGATATACGGCTGTCGTAGGTCTAGAGGTAGTGTCGTACATCTAAGCCATTTATGCAAATTTAGATATTTGTGCATTTTGATTATACCGTGTGCGCTACTGCACACATATACTGCTAGTGTGTAGGCTAGCTGCTGTGTAAACGTCCAGATATCGATGCCCGCTCTCGTGAGTACGATACGTCGCACGCTAGCTACAACTAGACAACATTTACATGTATGCCATCCATTCTAGCATGCTAGCTAGCTAGCTAGCTAGCATGTCACAATGTTATTATTACATATCATAATGTGATCATTTACATGTATCGCGTATGTAGCTACGACGTTCTAGCGTTGTGATTCTGTATTAAGTCATTATAACTGTCTAGGCTGTGTAAACGCTGATACCGATAACACATTTGCGCCATCTGCATTTTGCACTACATCTCGGTTCGCATCACTACACATACGGTCGTCGATATGGACAGTATAGTATAAAACTCTCATCGGTTCACATTGTTTACATGCAATTCATTGCGATTACTCTTGCTTGATTCTTCGGGGATATTCGATCGTTGCTCATAACAACATAATGTCAGTCAGGTGCTATTCCAAGCTACACAAAGCAGCAATGCATACACATAGCTGGCAATAAAACGCTGATTAACACTTGCTAGAACTAGAGGTGGGAGAATACACCACCACCCAAGATATTATTGCCTGCTGTTAGGAGCAGCAGCAGCAGCAGCAACGAGTAAAATCGCCAACAAATCAGGAGAGCAGCGGCTGAGAAATGTTCCACATAGCCTTTTCAACACTCAACACTGCTTGGAAGACGGTGTCCGCAATGACATATTGCTGGTTGATAACCGAGAAGAGTACGTCGGGAGTTAGAGGCTGCCCAGCAGCCAGAGTTGCGTTGAGCGTCTTCTGTGCCGCGACACGACGGGTCGGCTTACCGAATCCTCCATGGCCGGTAGGATCAAAGAACTCGCGGATGTCGTGGAAGAAGAAGTCGAAGTTGGTCATGATAATGTATTCCATCGGTTCTTGTGGATTTGCTTGGCCCAGAACCTACAGGACACACACACACACACGCACAAACACACACACACACACACACACACACACACAGTCATCCTCCCATACACATTGCCCTGCTTGCCAACGACATGCTACATAGTAAAAGTAGCTGTGTGGATCGAAAAGAGAGCCTGAAAGAATCGTCTTGTACCTGACGAAAAGCTACATTGTCCGGGTTTTTGCTTAGAATGGTTCCTTTTTTCACGCCAGAAATGATAGCATACTCTGTCGATACGTAAGGCACGCTTGCAATAGCAGCCACAGCCTTTTCATACCTGGCAATTGGCGTCATCATCATCATCATCATCATCATTTGCAATTCCCATCATCATCTTCTTCTCAGTCATGTTGTCGTCGTATTCAAGTTCCCAACACTTTAGTGGTTGGTTGATGATTGTTGCAGGATCAAATAAATGCCGCACAAGAGCCCCTTTTTCTGTTTCTCTTCATCTTCGTTTTGTGGTTTGTAGTACTCTGTTTCCGTCTCCATGATCTTGCGCAACGACCAGCCGTTGAGGGGGCGGCCGGAGAATAAGTGCGACAGCATCTCCTTGTTGCCTCCTGCAATGGCAAGGAAAAATAGCACCAGCCCGCAAGCATGCCCGTCAAGAATCACGTCTCGATGTGTGGATATATATATATATATATATATATATATATATATATATATATATATATCATAATGCGAGGGGGTCAGTACGTCCAAGCAAGTGTAAAGCTTCGATGGTGAATTGATGATAACCACCTTTGTGATCGGTGTAGCGTGTGTTTCGCTCGATCGCGTAGCCATTTGGACCGAGTTTGATTCCAGTAATCACCATGGTATACCTATCGAGTGATGTATAAACAATAACCGTGAGTTTTCTCCGATCTTATCCTAGCGTACGCTATGTTGTTTTCTTCGCACAGTTGGTGATAACATCAATCTATTCCTATCATGATACCCTGCGATCATTTGGGATTGGAAAAGCTCCGTGCCATTCTTTTTGAAAACGCCGTTGTACACCAGGTTTGTCATTACTTTCAGAGGCGAGAAATCGAGGTTTCGAGCATGGTACACCTGAAGTTGGTGGTTGTTGCTGCTACTGATAGAGGCGCGGCGACGATGATGATTGTGGTGATGGTGATGAAGATGACAAATTGCAAGTGGCAGCGAAGGTTTTTTTGCATGCTGGCTATTATGCGGATAATACCACTCCGTCCTCCTTGTTGGTAGCGATGATGCCGGTGCATCCTGGCCCCCTCCATGGTAGGCGCGTTGCCAGCGGCTCAAACTCTGCAGGAATGTCGTCGAACCACCGTGCATTTTCACCCTTAATCATATCTCCAAGGTGGGGGAAGGATACGTTTGTGACAGGAACCATCAACCTGGCGTAAATTTGTATAAAACGACGTACGGAAGGAGACAAGAGTTATTTGGAAAGCATTAAAGATGGGCCTCAACAAAGGGTTTTGATGAACAGCACTCCGAAACCCCCCCGACCCCAATAACTCACGTTTGCAATTCGTAGAGCATCTGAATCGCCTTCACAAATTTTACGGGAAGTCTTGAGGCATCAGCAAGGCCTGTTAATACACACACGTGGTGTACACAGAAATTATGTGTATTTTTACATATTTCTACATGCTTTTGTGCATTTCTTTACTTTTTTTAAGGAACATTCATTGCATCTGGAATATTATACATGCACATAAATAGATAAATGGAAACGTTTTATCACCTTGAATTTCCTCCATCATCTCTTCTGGCTCCGGTCCGCGCTTGGCGGAATTCCATAGAGCGCTTCTCGGAGAACGAAGTCCTTCGCAAAGTAATCGTTGTAAAAGCCCCAAACTGTGTCGTTGTAGTGAGGAAGGAGTTCCAGGTACCTATTGAGTTAGGAATTATTATTTTACCCTGCGATTCTGAAAATATTAAGGCCTGGGGCGTAATGTACTGCTTCCTACCGTTCCTTTGGGGGAAGATCAAGATCAATCACAAACGATGGGACATCCTTGTGGTCATGACCAAGAGCAGCTGCGCTCGAAAGAGATAGTAAAGTAAAGGCCAGCAAAAGGCACGTTGTTGGTTTAATCGTCCACATCTTCGTCGTCCGTATTCCCTTTCACTCTACGAACATTTACATTTATCATCAATGCATATGATGCACACACATACACACACATATATACATATGCATATGTGTGTATATACTTTTTCAGGGAACTTTCATTTCAAATATAATAAGAGCCAATAGTTTGCATAGAACTGCCTATTGATTGCGCGAACGATTCTCTTTTTCTTAGCAGGACGGCGGGGGAAACGCAGAACGCACCTAAAGGAAGCCTCTTGTTCTGTCGGAGGATGGCGTTCTCTTCTCGGCAAAACCTTTTGGGGTTTTCCTACTTTATTTTGATGTCGTAGGGTTAATTTCCTAACAAAAGGATCTGATAATATTTCTGCGACAACCCTTGTTTGGAGGAGTAGGCGCAACAAAAGGATGGTACCCCATCTCGATCATTGGACGGTTTCGAGCAAAATGCCTTTCATATTGTTGTCGCTCGATGCTATGCTCTTTGTTTCACTTCGTTTAGCTAGAATGCATTGCGTGAACAGGGCACTTCCATCAATTTTCGCAAGATTCGGTAGTCGTTGAAGTCAAAATCGATGGGCACGTGTTCGTTCGGCCGAGCACAATCAATCTCAACCAGGCCAGCGCTGTCACTCCACAATTCCAGAATTGGGTGGCTGCAGAGCACGCACCTGCTCTGCGTTCATTCATTCAGGCGCGCACAGCTTCTAAACAGCACACACGTGTACCTTGTTGGAGTGTTGAAAGGAGCACGAACGATCAAGACGTCGTCATGTTGACCGATCGATCTCCAGATCTGTGAAGCGCGTTTGGTGTTCAACGTTCAACGTTCAACGTTCAGTTCTCACTCGTTCACTGAACCATTCAGCAACTCACCTGCAACGAAAAATTCGATGGGTTGAACGAATTGTGCCGTGCTGTGCGAGTGTTGTTCCCGCGGAGTGCGCAACTGGCTATGTTGCGCGTAAGGTGTTCACAGGCCGAGGCGC
Source organism: Bigelowiella natans CCMP2755 (assembly GCA_000320545.1). Taxonomy (NCBI): domain Eukaryota; phylum Cercozoa; class Chlorarachniophyceae; genus Bigelowiella; species Bigelowiella natans. The sequence goes on from ADNK01001797.1 coordinate 73,931, forward strand.
TACGTGCACAAGTAGGCAGGGGGGGGGAAAGGCACGTTTGCTTCCTTTTGAAGAGTTGTGTTTATTTTTATTAAAGATTATATTTTTATTAAATCGTGCACTGCGTAATCATTCGCGAAGCTTTCGCGAATGCCGCCGCACGTGGGGGCAGCACACTTCCGGTGTGCTGCCATGAGTCCCGCCGGAACCCACGTGCCTATGCTGTATTAATATCTACGTTATCTATATTCTATATCCGCGACAACCCCTTTGTTGTCGCACGTGACTTGTGCCCGCGTAGTGGTACGCGCTACACCTCCCCCAAGTCACGTTGCTCCTTCCTTCCTTCCTTATTCCCTTAGACCTTCATCGCTTTCGGAACTTCACCAACCACCAGGTAATAGATTCCTCTCTAACCTTATCTCCTTTGTCGCTTACCCAGAACTCACCTTCGTCCTTAGGTTCGTGTCCATACCAGCCCTCTGCATCAAGGTCCCCCAGGACCTTATACCAGTGCTCAAAGGGTAAGTCGGGAACAGCTAGGTAGAGTAGCTGATATTTTCCGTCCTTTATTTTCATAGCTACCCTCTCCATATTTCGTAATCCAGGGTAGCCTAGATAGACAATCTTCATGCGCCAATCGTCGTTCACCCTGACCTTATTGTTTCCATATTCCACATCGAACTTAGGTCGGGGTCCTAAACAAGGCATTGCTCGCTCCCACACAGTAGGGTTTACTTTAACATCCTCTAGGAGCTTCTCACCGATATCATAATTCTTTAGGTGACTGATGTGGCGCAAGGTGACCCTGTTCCCATCATAGATGTAGTACTGCTTCCTCCCCTTCCTCTCGGTAACCTTTGCAACGCCACCCCAGAAGGGGTCTTGTT